>JAVFBX010152468.1:0-15276 GCA_034783855.1 Mopalia kennerleyi
TACCCTGGTGTTCTCAGAGCTAAAGGGGAACAGGAAGCTGATTTGTTTGTACATTTTGTATTTGTCTCCGTCGTCATATAATTGAAATACCCTTGAGAACGACGTTTAACACCAATCAAACAAACAGACAATATATTATTCTGGGTGACCATACCCTTTTCCGGAACCAAATTGACTAGAAACTGGCAAGGAACAGTGTTCGACGTTTAATCCCAATCAAACAAACAGACAAACTTCTCTGCCAAGTCAAATGTTCTGCTAAATTCTGTTATTAAATTAATGTGATTTTCTCGCCATTTTTCACTGTATTGAAGCAAGGCAGAGTGAGAAATGGACAATCATTGTCATATAAGCCAAGTACCTTTAAGAACAAACTGTAAGGCATTGTATTTCACTGCATATAAAGTCTATACCCACCACCATGAACTTTGCTTTGTCATGTAAGTGATGATGGATTAAGATACTATCCGGAAGGTTGTTATAGTAAAGAACAGCATAGTGATCTTTGTCACGTTATTTTTTCTTAGTAAAAAGTTAAACCCTTATCAAAAAAAAGAAGAAAAAAAAGATTCTTTCCCTTATGTTTAATTGATGTACAAAATATCTAACTTTACAATAATTATGTTTGTTTCTTTAGACCATCAGTCACTGAAGAACAAATACAGGAGGCATTTGCTGGACATGGTACTGTCAAAGGGTTCAAATTTTTCCCGTAAGTATTCTGATTTTCTGATAAATATCAAACTTCTAACTTGTTATTCGAGGCATGTAGATTTGTTTGATACCCAGTAGGCAGAAATTGTCGTCCATTATTATTGCACTTTGTTTTTAATTACCCTATAACTTCTAGCAGTTGGGACAGAGAATTAGGCTTTACCACAGGGGGTCTTACATGTTATTTCTGTGGACTGTCCCAACTGCTAGAAGTTATAGGGTACTTTGAAAGTTTAACTTGGAACATTATTTCCAGCATTAATAAGTGTTAAATGCAACAAAACTGTTATTTGAAATATAGACAATTTTACAAATTAAGTTTTGTCGTCTTGAAAATCCTGACGAGAGTGATGCTGAGGAGCAACACAATGCTGATTGGTGTTTTGGTTTGTGCCTTGTTATTGTCCAGTCTTATCTTTGTTTGTTACCAGTAGTACTGAGGGTGTTTCCTTCACCCATTGGACCCACACTTCGACATATAAGTGAAATAACCTTAAGTATGGCATTAAATTTTACACTTGCAACTGTATTATTTGGAAACTCTTATGAATGTGGGATTTTATTGTCAGTATTTTGATTATGAATAATACATTTCTGGTTGTTAATGTTTTAAAACTGTTAAATTGTGTCCTTCAGAAAAGACAGAAAGATGGCTCTGATTCAGATGGCGACGATAGATGAGGCAGTTATGGCTTTGATAGTAAGTGTGCTCTTTCTATTTTAATCCACTTAATCTACATGTAGCATGTCATTTTGACATTTATGAGGAAAATGACAAATTGATACAGATTGAAATCAATTATTTCTTAAATAAGTATCCTGCCTCGGTTGGATGGACTGTACCCACAAGTCTCCTCCCAAGTATGATGGATTTTCTAAAGATTGTTCAGGGTTTTTTTTCTTTCTTTTTTTCTGTTTTATAAAGTTCCTTCTTGGTTTGCACTTAATGGCACCTGAAGTGCAGTATTAAAACCTAATTGAACAAAAAAAAAGATATAAATGTTTTCACCATGTGTTGAATACTAAGACAGACTTGCCTACCCGGTGTATTCTGGATTATATGAAATACACCAATAAACCATCAAAATACACACAGAAATCAATATACTCTACTATGCTATAACACTTAAAAGCACAAAAATTTTACACATAAATTTCTTCTAGAGTGGGCAGGTCTGCTATGAAAATTCAATGCCATAAACTTTAATGAAATTAATAAATAATTTTTGTGTCTGGAGTTTTTTTAATAGCCTGGAGTTTGTTAGTGAAATTTGTAACTGCCTTGCAAAAGTTGTGTAGACATAACAAGAAATTCTTGCAAGTTTTTTTAGAGCTCGAAACTTCTTCGAGAAAATATGTAGGAATTTGTTTTATTATTTTTCAAAAGCTGTTACAAAGGACTAATAATTGTTTTTCGTCCCTTACAGGCTATGCACAACTACCAGCTTATGGATAGTCAACACTTGAGGGTATCATTTTCTAAGTCAACATTGTGAACTGCCCCCTAATCAGCCTTACCTTGTACCAGACCCTGGTTACAGCTCATAACCCCAGGGGGCCACAGTTAACCTTTACCGGGTGCACGGACCTCTCTACTGCTGTGACTCAGGGGATAACTGTATATTTTGGGATTTAATTTCATACATTTTTCTTAAGTTTTCTATCTTAACCATTTTTACCGGGGATATATGTATAAGAGAACTGGGGTGGTGTGTATATGAGATGTTGTTTATATGGGGTATTAATATATCCGGCTGTTTGGTCTGTCAATGTTTGTACATTGACCCAAATCCGCCAAGCAAAAATCAAGACCAATTTTCAAAAAGTAAAGTAAAATTAATCATTTCAGAGTTCCTCTTATTAAGGACAGGTGACTTCTGTCCAATTAACACCAGATGGGGTCTGCAAACATTTAAGTGCCTTTAGCAGCATAAAGGGCATTGGACGGTTTTAAGAGGTGTCAATGTGTTGTGATTTGGTGTTGTTGAGACGAGAAAACTCTAACCAAGTGAGCTCTGTGCAATCATGTGTCTGTTGAGTTTACTATGTAAAAGGTCAAAGTGCACGTTTACTCCAATTGCAATCCCAAGTCATTAGCATTGAGATTTTAATGGTATAATCAAAACCTATAATTGTTTTTACAAATTCAAAGTTTATATTTAAATTTTGTTATATATCCGATAATTTATAGGGAGATTTTTCTGTTGAAATAATACATTGTGTGTTTAGTAGAGGACACTGGCCTGTTGGGTATGGAAACAAAATAACAGGGTCAAGAATTATATTTTTACCTCCCTGTAAATTGAATATGACTGAAGAGCTTCAAAAAGGGAGATAAGTGTGCAGGCATGCAGTGCATTTGAAAAACCAAGCCATACATTCTATAGTCAACTGAATAGGGAATTCGAGTAAAGCATTGATAGTAACAACATCAGCAAAAATTTGGATACTCTTCAAACCGAAAGGGGAACTCTGAAAATAATATTATGTTCTATTTTAATAGAGTTTATATGGATTGGTCCAGGTTTTATGTTGCAGAACTGGGATGTGTTAATTTTTAAAAGTCCTATTTTTGCAATTTTTGGGTGTTTGAGGTCCATAAGAATTATTGTATACTATAAGGTTTGGAGATATATTTTTGCATTTTGAAAAAAAAAAATCTTGGACAAAGATTATAACTATAATACTGAATATGCCCTACGACACTGAGTTGTTTTTCACCACATGCTAATTGCGATGTACGGCTTTTCTTAATATACCTCTAATTATTCAACTGTGACATGTTTTTACTTTAATTCTATACGGTTCATCATGGGAAGAAAATGAGCACAGCTTCTGTTGAGCTTTAAGTGTTGTAAATGTTTTTTGCTGTAAGTGAACCATGACATCGTATCTTGTTTGACTGTTGTTAAAATGCTGATATAAAGCGCACTTACATGGGTTTTAATTATGGTGCGTGGGATATGAAGGGGAAGACACAGCATTCCATTATAACTTTTGCTGGTTATCTGTAATAAATAGATCTGCTTTTTGTTATAGTTACTTTTTGTTAAAACGCTTACGCATACACTATAGCTTTATATAAAGCTTTTGATAATTAGTTTCTTCTCATTAGTTTTTAGTTTGAGTTTTCGAGGAGAAATAGCAGTAATTTTTATTTATTTGTTTTTCGTATAGCCACAGTTTTGTTCATAGTTTGTAATGTAGAATAAATTTCTTTAACATATTAATTCTAGGTTAGCGTTTGTACAAACATTTATTCTGTATTTTGGTAAACCAAAGAGTAATTGTATATTTGTAGCTTTTATGTTATTGTTAATATTAATGGAGCAGCTTAAATGACAAATCATTTTTTGTTTTTGTTTTAAAGTTGATAATGTATGTTTCTTTTAACAACTGTTCTTCTTTTCCTTTTTTTTTTTTGTTTTTTAAAAATCATTGTAATGATGTAATACAGTTCTTATCTGTTTATATAGTGTTACAGTCTATAGCATCCAGTAGGTGAATAATATGGACTGTGAGTTAATGTGATGTGTTGTCAGGGATTTCTCTAGCTCCTGTATTATTTACACTCATAGATGAGGCGTTTTAAAATTACTTTCATGTTATTTGTCTATATTGTGTGACTCAAAACCAGCTATGTGTCTATATTGATAAAATGACTGATCATGTAAAGATACAGCCAGGTGACGGATCATTGATATCCACTCAGAGAGACGATTTCATTGTGAATCACTCAATGTTTCATAGTGAATCACTCAATGTTTCATAGTGAATCACTCAATGTTTCATTGTTAATCACTCAATGTTTCAGAGTGAATCACTCAATGTTTCATTGTGAATCACTCAATGTTTCATTGTGAATCACTCAGTGTTTCATTGTGAATCACTCAATGTTTCATTGTGAATCACTCAATGTTTCATTGTGAATCACTCAATGTTTCATTGTGAGTCACTCAGTGTTTCATTGTGAATCACTCAATGTTTCATAGTGAATCACTCAATGTTTCATTGTGAATCACTCAGTGTTTTATAGTGAACCACTCAATGTTTCATAGTGAATCACTCAATGTTTCATAGTGAATCACTCAAAGTTTCATTGTGAATCACTCAATGTGTCCTTGTGAATCACTTGATGTAACAGAATCACTCCATGTAATGATGTAAAAGAACGACATTGATGTAAAATCAATCAAAGTGTCATTGTGAGTCACTAAATGTGTACCAAGGTTTAAGAATGACATGGATGTAAAATTCTCATTAATTAGAGCAGTAGTCTAGCATTCAATCACCGCCATGCTCAACTCACACATATTTCTTCAATGGTTGTCGTTGTCGTCGTCAGAGAGAGTACCATTGTGACAATAATTTGAGGTTAAATCTCTATGTGCCTAAGTGTCAGGGGAACAAATATCTACCAAAATGGTGTTTTGTAGCTTTTTTATCGACATTTACATGTTTGAAAATTTTATTTATTGGTGAAGACATCCCGAGAGGCCTTGTATTTTAGAGGACCTTCGGCCAGTGTTAAAATATTACATATTAATAAAATAAATTTGTTAAGAGAAGATATGGCTTTATTATTGATATTTCTGTAAGTACGAGTCAACCTATTAATATTAAAACTTTTTATACAACAAGAGTTTCGTAATACTTCTTCACTGGCTTTTAATTTTCTAAAAAAAACTTAAACTGTAACCTATTTTCTTCCTACTTCAAGTTCCTGTCTGTTTATCAATCCTTCTGTGTCCATCTAGAAATTGTTGTTCTCTCTGTCCACTCTTGATCTGCTTGGATTGGTACTGGCTCACCATGTATTTTGTTCTCCTGTCCCCCCTCACTTATCTACGTACACTTGTGCCTCCAAGACGGCTTCCTCTGTCCAGGATTTGCTTTGTTCACTACAATATCTGTACTAATCAGACTCTATATAGTTTAATCCATATTTGATAATCTTGGTGTATTATAAATAAAAATATTATCTCTTATTTCTGTCTTTTTCTCACTTTTCTGTGACCTTCCAGAAACAAACTGATCTTCAACTTCTCTCACTTCCCCCTTTTCTATCTACAAATTGTTCACTGTATCTATTGGGACCGATGTGTTGGAGGATTTGGTTTTCTGAACAATGGAAATTGGGAAAGGCAAGAGGCAGTAGCATATGTGTCTAGAGTCTTTACTTTGCGCTTTTGGAACATTATCTTTGCATTAGCCAAAAATATTTTACACTTCATGGCTGTGTTGTGGATGATTATTATTAGAGTAAAATAGTCATACATTTAAATTAAATGTCTTTGCTAGAGGATGACATTAAACACAAATCTATTGATCAAGTCATTAACCAAACTTGGCCTTTGGATATTGCAGTGGGAAACTGATTCTATGCAAAAACATACTACCGGTATCCTGAATACAACACGTGGGTGGCTGGAGGGAGCTTTCTGGGCTAAAGAGGATCAGAAAGCTGATTATGTTTGTGATGTCTTTTTATTGTCCTGTGATGTTTTTGTTTGCTGTCAGGGTTGGTTTCCTTCACCCATTGGGCTGGCATGCTGTCATGTCACCTTGTGAAGTGAAATAACCGTAAGTATGGTGTTAAACTCCAACTCAACAAACTGAATGCAACACTTCTGTGTTTGTAACTCTGGCCAATTGTGCATCTTAACCAGAATACAAAAGCTAGCTACTCCATGTGTTAGACAGCTCTCAAGGATTGGCAGAACAGGGTAAATTATCTACATCCATTAGGGGCATTCCAGACTACAGTTGTTTGCTATTTTTAACACTGCGGCCATTTAATTGGCTATCTAAAATTTTGTTTTTCAACCAATTTGTTGGTGTCCATTCAATGTCTATGAAGATTTAGACTAGAAACAGCCAACACAAGATTTTAATTGGATGTTAAAAAGTAAACCCTGTTCTGCCAATCCTCGAGAAACGGGCATGCTTTTATCAGAGGATCTAAAGAAAGTATTTCTGTACACCAGGATTAATGAGAGTATCTGGTAAGTACAGTGATCACAATTCCAGTTACCTCACCGCCAATAAGCAGTAGATTACATGTATATCCATGATAATAGCCACCAAAAGCCTGGATCATCTCTCCAAAATGCTACAGCATGCTATTCAACCGGTGAAATTAGCCATGTTTGCCAGTAACTTGTGGCCAAGTGCCAAGATGTTTTGAGTTTTGTACTAGGGTTATTAGTAGTAAAAACATCCATACTTAAAATTGTATGGAAAATAATTGAATTCTTCTCTCAATAAATTTGTTTGATTGGTTGGGGTACTTTAGGTTATTACACTCACATGAGATCATGACAGCCCACCAGGTGAAGGAAACCACTCCCAAGCTACAAAGACTATATAATCATAATTGCCGGGGACACAGGCGATTATAACTACATGTACTTCATGTTACGTTCTTTCATAACTAAGTTTCAACAAACACAGAGCAGTATCCAGAGCCATTTTAGTTACGTAAAACGTATGGGCGCCCAAACTATTTCAAGCCCAAATTATATCAATATATTACCATTTTCGTAATATCCCTGTTTTAATCGAGCTAAAACCGGATTCAGAACCCTGATTATGGGATAGGAATTTGGGATAGGAGCCTGGGAAATTTGTCTAGAAATTGGCCTGAAACATGACAAATACATCAAGAAACACTTAATAACAAGGTTTTCACAAACTGTGAAATGATATAGGCATAACTTTTAACTGGATGTCACAAATGTTTATTTGATTGGGGTTTGATGCCACACTAAAGGTTATTTCACTAATGAGTGTGTGACAGTCCAATGGGTGAAAGAAACGACTACTGGCAACATAGACAAGAACATCAACTTAGCTCCCAGAGCACCAGGAAGCTCCATCCCAACCGTTTAATGTTTTTCACCGTATGGGTCGTTTCTTTACCAGTCATGCAGAAATTGTGACCTTTTATTAGAAGGTCCAAGGCCTTTTCTTGCAGTGGGTCATACATGGTTGAATAACTACAAAATAATCATGCCCAGAGTCATCTGTCAGTACATAAACTTGTAGTGTGTATGTATTGAATCTCCCTAGGCCTGGCATATGCCTTGGGTCAAAGGTAGCTTCTTCCAAATAAGTCCAGTGCTGCCATGGCATGGCAAGTCTTTGTCAACTGTGCAAGCTCACTGGTTACTTTCTAAGTTGAAAAAATGGCCAGTGGCAGAGAAATGGCGGAATACCCCTATTTATACAAACTTTTGATGACAGCAAGGGCATCTATCTTAAATTGTACAAAATGACACCACAGTAATTCGGCAGATATATTCAAGATTCCACATGAGTTTTACTTTCGTTGATTTGTTATTATTTTTCGATTGTGGGAAGACAGTTATGGCTGCTTTGTTGTGGTAGACGGGGTCAATGTGCACTGAGCAATATGTAAAGTAGTCATTTGTATTTTAGTATCGTAACTTACCCAGACATGCGCAGCAATGTGGTTAGCTGATTGGTCAATCAAAATACCTGTGCTGGTGGCAGTTATTGATGGAATACACCGCTGTCCTATAAGTGGAATACCCTAGCTGGAGCATGGCGGATACCCCAATCAATCAATCCCCCTAGTATCACAGAACAAAACAGCCACTATTGCATATTTTGCAATATTCAAGCCTGGCGGAGGGTTGGGAGAGAGCTTCCTGTTGCCCTAGTCTTCTCAGACCTGAGGGGCAACATGAAGCTGATCTGCTTTTGATGTCTTGTGACACAATGTTGAAAATCTACCTCTAACCCAGTATAAGTGATTTAATCTGGTGTTAGCGGCCTATCGTCTTTGGAGCAACTGGCCCCCGAACACAAAACTACAAAACAAATTCACAGATTGGATATATATTTTATTTGAAGGTTCCTCCTGTTGGAATAATGGCTGGGATTGCATTCCACCAAAATGAAATTACAAATAACATGGATGGTATTGCACGTTTGACCAAAATTTGTCAGCAAATATGTTTGCTTTTTCTGTTTTCCTGATGTTATGAAAAATAAATTGACCGATTGTCTTCGAAGTTAAACTTAGCTTCAGTCAACTTCAACCATAGTCGTGATTGCTTTCCACATCAAATTGCGCAAACCAATATGATGATAAGTAGCAAGTTCTTTGAACTAAGAAACTGTTCTTAAAGCTGAATAGGACACAGTTGTTATTTGTTCATACAAGAGTCAGAATTCTGTCAAATACATCCATCCAGGTAGAGGGGAGCAGTCTGATATAATGGTTCAGTCAGCACTCCACAGGATCACTTGATAATGGTAAATTCATCTTCTTGGTGCTGTTGTAAAGTTTCAGGTTTTGATGTCTTAGTACCTAAAACACAAAATAACACGGCTTACTTATTTATTTATTAATTTAATAGACCTACATGCCTCAAATAATTTTCTATTTTTTTTTAAATTTATTTATTCATCTATTTATTTATTTATTTATTTATTTAATGGACCTGCAGGTCTTTTAGTTAATACAACATTAACTGTTTTTATAAGAATAATCAGTGATAATTTTCCCTGTCAAATCAAAGTCCAATCGTTTGGTTTCCTCACACACCACAGGACTACCAGGAGACTTCAAACTGTGTGGCACATACAAGACGGAACAGTGGTCCAATAAATTGAGTATTTAAACAAAAGCAGTGAGCAAGAATAAAGCTGTTTGCTTGTTTGATTGATTGGGGTTTAGTGCCGTACTCGAATATAGTTCACTTAAATGATGATAGATTTTCAATTTCATACTGTTCCTTGCCTAAATATGCTGGTAAAACAAGAGGACACCTTGTAAAAACCACCCCTGAGATCGCTATAGCCATATTAACGATGATGGTCTATGGGCAGAAACTATTAAAGCCCTGAATGGTACATTAACCCTTTGAACACCGATCCCCTGACCCGGGTTCAAGTTGACGGCCGGTGTTCTAAGGGTTAAAGTAGGATAAGCAGCCTAACACAGTCGCAGGCCCAGATAAAAATGAATAAATTACTATACTGCATGTAGAGGACTGAATTAACACAGCAAGTGACAAATAAACCAAGTGGAAAGCCTAGTCTGTCTTAATAAAACCATTTATTCCCGTCACCTCATCATGGGACTAAGTGGATTGTCCACTTCACACTGTCCTTGCCTGAGAGGTAACCCTATAAAAACCACCCCCGTGATTGACGGAGCCACACCATGTGACTGTCACTCACTCCTATACCGGAGGGTCGACAGACGCACTCTATCCTGTGAACAGTACATCGATGTAGGATTAGTAAGCGCACATGTTACCCATTAAGCTGTGAGCTTGATAGCTCATGGTGTTACATCATTAAACCATCGTCATTTCTTTTAAATATATATATAACTTCTACAGTTGGGACAGAGAAACAGACTTTACCACAGGGGGTCTTACACGTTATTTCTGTGGACTGTCCCAACAGCTAGATGTTATAGGGTAATAAAATAGGCTTCTTACTTCATTGCCCCAGCTGGTCCAGCCAGGCTGTAGGTTTCTAGCAAACAATTCCAGGCAGGCAGGGTTGGCAATACAATATGGCTGCAGGATTTCTGAGGGTGAAATGGTCAGAAACAGAGTACATCAAATAAGGAATTTTAAAGCATTATCTGGCTGCAAATAAAAGAATACTTGTCACTGTATGGATGAATCTCACTGGTAAGATACTTCCTCTGCGCGATATAAAGTAAATTGGTTTGTTTGTTTCTTTGATTTGGGTTTAACGTCGCGCACTCAAGGGTATTTCACTTATATGACAAGGGATTGTCCACTTCACACTGCTCCTTGCTTAATTACAGTGGAAAACTGGGAAGAAACTTCGTAAAAATCTCCCCCGCAAATGCTGGAACCACAATGTGTGACTCACTCATATACCTGATGGTCAACAGGAGTATATAAAAGAAGACGGACACACGGACGGATGCTGATCATACCATAATACAACCGATTTTCATCGGGCATATAAAAAACTGAATGGATGAATCTCACTGGTAAGATGCTTCCTCATATATAGCAAATTGATTTGTTTGATTGTTTGATTGGGGTTTAATGTCGCGCACTCAAGGGTATTTCTCTTATATGCCAAGGGATTGTCCACTTCACACTGCTCCTTGCTTAATAACAATGGGAACCTGAGAGGAAACCTGGTAAAAACCACCCTCGCAATTACCGGAGCCACAACATGTGACTCACTTATGTACCTGATGGTCAACAGACCGGTATAGCGAATTGAATATTTGATGGAAAGAAGATTGCAAAAGCGTAGGCTACTCCAAGTTTTTATGAAAATGTCAGCATTGGAATGGATGTCCTTATTGCGACGCCCTTTGTAAGATAGTTTGCTTTCGATTCTCAAATAGGTGTTATTGCTCCAAGCTTGTTACAGGACTAAAACACAGCCAATGTCAAAGCGTTTCAGAGAGGTTGTGCATGGTTAATTTTCTCCACATATCTCTACTACAAAATGATTGCCGCCTATACATAGAAAAAATTGTTGGCATGAATCCATTCACAAGTGAGTGAAACCAAACCAGTTACCATGGTTCAGGGGCTGCAGTGTGGCTTAGTCAATATGCATGTGATTTTCGAAGCCTATGAAATGTGAGGTACATGAAACAGGTGAAAGGGCACATTTTGAAGCTATGAGCAAAGATATCATAGGGCAGTTTCATCTTGGGTTTTGGCTGATTACCAGCAATGCAAAGTCACAGAAATGAAATATAGTACCCAGCAACCAAACAACCAAAATTAACGCTCAGAAGCCCGCTTTCATGAATAGGTGTAAAATGATTACTCCAGGGTATTTCACTTATTTGACATGGTGGAAACCTGGATGAATATGAGCCACCATGAAAGCTGGGGTGATCTCTAGTCCTATTAAATAGGCTGTCAACGTTTGATATTTATCATTTGGATATTGGCAATACCTCGATGTCCTATCCTTCCATTCAGCAAAACACTTTGCGCACCATTAAAAACTACAGAACGAATTTACCGATTTACTCACTTTAAACTGCCCGGCTGTGAAGTCGACGTGTTTAGCAATCAATTTCTATCCCCGACATTGTATTTGTCAGTAAATTCTACAGCGGAAAGGATTTGAGAATGTGTTTTTGTCAGAAAATCTTTGACAGTCAGACTCATTGTCCTTGACATCACAATAGTTAAAGCGGGTGGAATTTACTGAAAAATACAATGTTGGGGATAGAAACTGATTGCTAAACATGTTGACTTCACAGCCTGGCAGTTTAAAGTGAGTAAATCAGTAAATTTGTTCTGTACTTTTGTTTGAACGGTGCGCAAAAACCCATTACGCAAATTGAATCAAAGGATAGGACGTCGAGGTACTGCCAATGTTCAAATGATAAATATCAAACGTGGACAGCCTATTTAATAGGACTAGGGTGATCTCCTGGCTCCTATAACTGATCTCCACTGAGAGTCTTGAACCTAGCAGCTAACCCTTAAGCCAGCTTCAGGCATCTTCATGAGCCAAAGTTAAGACATGGGTGTATTAACCTTGGCACATTAGAAACCTCTATCATGTTATCTGAATCTTCTAAGGCCACATAATATAATCCCCCAAGGAAAATGTATTTGTATTGTGCCACTGATTTCAACACAGTTTATCATCCGAATATCAATAAAGATTCTATTTTACAGCAATTTTGCTTTTATATTTTTCATAAAGGCACATTTATGTATTTTAAAAAACTAGCAAACCAGGGGAAACTGCAAATCTTAGGTTATCTCACAAAATTTTAGAGGACCAATTTTAAGGTTCTGCCAGAAAAGATTACAGCACAGGTCTACTTGTGTTCTGATGATACCTTAGGTAGCTAGTGTTAGACCCTCCTCACCTTGTAATGGTGGTTTCTTGGAGTGCAGTATGCATGGTATACTAACAACCACCCGTCTGTTGGTGGGCTCCTCGACTTCCTCGTCTGTTTCATCAGAGTTCGGCGAGGAATAACGTCCAAGTATCACAGACTCATACGGTTTTTTACCCTCTGATAAAATATCTGTGACGGGCTCGCCTCCTAATGTCACCTAGAGAACATCAAGCATACATTCCAATAACAAATAATATACTTATATATCATTCTCTTTAGAGGACACGTTCAAAATGTTTAGTTTATATTCCTTTAAGATACCAGTTTGTAGGTTGATTTATTTTAAACCCATACTTAATATTTTGTTTTTATTTTATTGTTCACCCCTTTAACCATCAAAGGAGATGACAAGACATTTCAGTGCTAGACAACAAATCGGCTTCATGTGCCCCTTTAATAATCAAATCAGATGACAAGACATTTCAGTGCTAGACCTTACCATAAGCCAGTACCATTGAGTGAGATATTGGACAGACTGATTTTAACGTGAGCCTTACCTTGAGCCAGTACCATTGAGTGAGATATTGGACAGACTGATTTTAACGTAAGCCTTACCTAGAGCCAGTACCATTGAGTGAGATATTGGACAGACTGATTTTAACCTAATTTTTACCTTGAGCCAGTATCATTGAGTGAGATATTGGACAGTCTGATTTTATTGTAATCCTTACCTTGAGCCAGTACCATTCAGTGAGATATTGGACAGACTGATTTTAATCGAAGCCTTACCTTGAGCCAGTACCATTGAGTGAGATACTGGACAGACTGATTTTAACATGAGCCTTACCTTGAACCAGTACCATTGAGTGAGATATTGGACAGACTAATTTTAACATGAGCTTTACCTTGAGCCAGTACCATTGAGTGAGGTATTGGACAGACTGATTTTAACATGAGCCAGTACGATTGAGTGAGGTATTGGACAGTCTGATTTTAACGTAAGCCTTACCTTGAGCCAGTACCATTGAGTGAGGTACTGGACAGACTGATTTTAACGTAAGCCTTACCTTAAGCCAGTACCATTGTGTGAGGTATTGGACAGACTAATTTTAACATGAGCTTTACCTTGAGCCAGTACCATTGAGTGAGGTATTGGACAGACTGATTTAACATAATTCTTACCTTCAGCCAGTACCATTGTGTGAGGTACTGGACAGACCAGTGTGGGAAGAGAACGTCTCTGACATAATCCTGAGATTTGTTATTGTTAGTCACCCAGATAGCTATAAGACAACCCTGATTAACCAAATGCACTATAGGTAAATCTTTCATATCACAGTCTGGTAAAGTGTCATACCTGAAGAGGAAACAAAGACATCGCAGTTACAAACATTTTCATGCTTTTTGAGGACAACAGCATTAATTTGTTTGTTTGTATGATGGATTTTGATTGATTGATTGATTGTTGTTTTACAGCGTGCTTAAGGGTATTTTGCTTATATGATGGCGGTGTATTCCAACAATAATGGACACTAGCCCATCAATGTATGAAGCATTTCAATAAATTTAATGTTGGAAAGTTAACTTTCCTCCAGTGATTAGTAAAGACAGCATTGTTACTCTTCAAAGAAACTGCCCCTAGCCAGAGGGCATTTATGATGAAGGGTTTACTGTAGTACTCAAGGGTATTTCACTTATACAACAATGGATTATCCACTTCTTACTCTCTCTAATTTAAATATGGTGAACAATTTAGGGGAAAGCTATTAAGATAAGAACCACCACTATCACTGCCATGTGCTTCCCTCATGTACCACAGCTCCAGGGGCCACTTTCACAAAACGTCGTACGACAAATAAATATCATACGATACAATTACGTCATGTTAAACTATAGCGTAAAAATATCGTACGATATTTATTTGTCGTACAATGTTTTGTGAAAGTGGCTCCACTTCTGGACTCAAGACTGCTTAGTGGTTAAGCGAAGGAGGCTCAGCAGTCCAACACGTAAATGACTGAATCGTAACAAGCCAATGTTATCTAATCGAATTCAAGTGCTGTGCCACATGTCAGGTATTTTCACTCACTTTGATGTGGTGCTGGCCCAATGAGGGTAGGACACCAGCCCTTATGTCATGGACTCGTTGGCAGCCAGCAGGTACAAGATCAAACAAGATTAGACATAGTTCTGAACTTCACTAGATCTTTATTAAAAATTTTGAAGAACTATCACCCAAGAAATAAGAAGTTTATTTTGCTGTGTGCTAATCTCTTAGGGTTTTGATTGGGCTTTAATGTCATATTTAATGGTATTTCACTTATATGATGACAGATTTTCCAGTTTCTGGTCTAATTCAGTGGAAAGCTGAGTGGAAACTATGTAAAAGCCACCCCTGCGATTGCCAATCACGAACAGTTCATCAATGTAGGATTAGTACGTGCACAGGTTAACCACTAGTAAGCCACTCTAAGTCACAGATTTTCCTACTGAACTCCTGCCAGGATGAAACCTTGTAAAAACTGACCCTGCGATTGCGGAGCCACATTGTGTGACTCACTCATACACCTGAGGGTCGACAGACATACTCGATCCTGTGAATGGCACAGCGAAGTAGGCTTAAGTAAGCGCACTCGCTAGCCACTAAGCCACGGTCGTGACCCCTTTCCAAAGAGAGATCTTATCTCAAAACAATAACTTCAAATACCATT
>JAVFBX010152573.1:0-15275 GCA_034783855.1 Mopalia kennerleyi
ATGGTATCATCTACAGCTGCAACTTTGAACGAACTTTGTGGCGAAACATTTGATATTTTGTTGCTGTTGTTATTACAACTTGTGAGTGGACATTTGTACGTTCAGTCGAAACCACAGCAATAACATTCCTGACTATGTTGTAACGGATGCCTAATAAATCCCCCAGATCCCATAGATCAACAAGAAATAGACAGTTGTCGCCAATTTCTGATCACAATTCGATTTGCACAGGAAGACTCCAGAGCCTGTTTGCATAAATTCAAATCCTATGAGTCCGAACAATGTTTGCAGTAGACGATAAACACGGACAAAGCAGCCAATTATCTCAGAAACTTCTTTTTTATCTTTCAAATCTTTATAGTATCTAGAAATACTAAGCCCGCGACATCTTGTGAAGAGATAATAGTTGAGGTAAAATTTCTTTGCCGCTTCCGACATAACTTGGAGTGACTTTCTTGTCACAAAAGCCCCAACTGGTATGGCAACGATCTTGCGAGAGCAAACACTCTCTAAAAGCCTGTACATGGCTAAACTTAGTGCTGCGATGACTTTCGTCATTCTGCCATGCCTGATTCCACTGGTTGCCTCTAAAACGCACACTTATACATAGAAGCGTAACAGGACTGTTTCAGTGAATATAACTTGGTGCTGTAAACCTCACAAAAAATTAATCTTTACAGTGATGATATTAGCTTCATACACTTTATAACTCCGTGCACATATTTTGAACCAGTTAATTGTCTAGAATTTTTAAGTATTTGTTTTTGCTTTATCGAAGATGGTAAAACTAACAATGGCACTATATCCCCCCATATTTCTCCTAAGCCACTTTTGAATCCGAAGAACAATTTTTTAACGTATAATATTAATTTAGGTCTCCCTTCGAAAGGACTTAAGATATAGGTCACTTAAATATACAACATTTAATGCCAAAGATAGATAAACAAAATATTCTCATGACTAAAAAACGTCATGAAATAGACATACTGGGGCATACGGAGACTTTTTTGAAGAAACGACATAATAACCAAATAATTATGCCAAATTCTTAAGTATTTGCTTGAAAGTAAAGACAGAGCAAGAACATCTGGAGGTGGGGTACTAGTTTACACTGCTGACATATTGCCATATCATAGAAGATTTGTTCTTGAAAATGAAAACCTCGAAAGGATTTGGCTTTAAACAGATTTACAAAACAGTAAACAATTCCTCATCAGCTTTGTTTATAGACCCCAAAGCCCCTGTTAAATGGATAACAGACTAAGATAAAGTTTTGGAGAAAGCTTATTCAGAAGACAAAGAAATGATAACGTTAGGAGACTTAAATATGAACATAATGAACACTACTTCTTAAACGTGGGCTGCGTGTTGTAATACCTTCACTATATGTGACAACTAAAAGAGAAACCAACTCGTATAACAGAAACAACAGCCACCCTTATTGATCATATTTATACTACCAACCCTGAGCATATCTTTTACTCTGATGTTTTAGACTTTGGACTGAGTGATCACAAGGCCATTTTCTTGGCACGTAGATGTAACTACAATGTTAAATCCCACACCCATAAAACTTATGTATCGATCCAAAAAATATTTTTATGTAGACAAATTCCATTCTGATCTTCAATTAGCCGATTGGTCATCGCTAAGTAATCAGACTGAGCCAACTGGAACTCTGGAAGAATGGCTTTAAACATATACGCATGTCCTAGATGAAAATGCTCCAGTTAAACATAAACGGGTCAAAAAATTGGTACAGCCGGAATGGTTGAATGAGAATATTTTACATGTCATGTCAGAAAGAGATAAATTGGCAAAAGCTTCAAATGTTAAAAAAAGTTAGCAATTGGGAAATAAAGTTAATGGGCTTATCCATAAAGTTAAGCAAGATCGTATCAAGAAAATGATAGAAAACCACGAAAGCTTAATCACTGGAAACTACTTCGGAAAATTCATCTTAAACCTATCCCTTTTTTACCTCCGCTTTTAATATCTGAACTCAAAATGGTGACAGTAATAGAGTCAATTGATGAAGAATTTAACAGTTTTTTCATGCCTCTGGAAACTTACTACACACGGAAACGACTGATCCAAGTCCAACCCTTAATAAACTTTGTATCTCATAAATTACCTCTGGAAATTCCTTCTCTATCTCCCCTAAATCAAATGAAGCCACTTACTAATATTTATGTTCTCTTGATCCATCAAAAGCCACAGGAATAGATGATATCAGTGCTCAATTCTTACTCCTATTTGCTGACATAATTTGTCCACTAATTAATCAAATTCTCAACTTGACCAAAAATTAGGAACATATAATCATCCTTTGGAAATACTCGCAAAACCCACCAAAACAGAATCAAAGCTGGATATAGAACTTTAATAAATACGCTGTATCAACTTATTTTATTATCGAGGAAATCTTATTTCGAATAACCAGTACAAAAATGAAATCGAAAGTACAAAGCGAATTTTAAGTTAATTATTGAATAATAATAAAAACCCAGTCCTCTGAGTCACAGGGCTTTTAATCAAATAGAACAGAAAAACAGATAATTACGAAATTTCCAATAAATTTTATGACTATTTGGGCATGGTTGCACATAAATTAAAAATCCAAATTCCTGAAACAAATCATGATGTTTCACATTTTCTTGGCCCTCCGCTTCAATCAAATTTCTATTTCAACATGGTAAGTCCTACGGACGTGCCATCTACCATACATAAACTGGAGTCGTCCTTTCCTGGTCTTGACGATATTACAACAAAAATTTTAAAGGAAGTTTCTGAGTGTATCTCCTTACCATTATTGGAATCAATAAATACACAATTATTAATAGGAATTTTGCATTGGAACATGCCAAGATCATACCAGTATACGAGTGTGGAGAAATTGACAAATTTGAAGATTATAGACCGATATCTATTTTACCTGCGATCAGCAAAATATAAGAGAAACTTACTGGATACATCATTACTAAACATCTTGATTCAAACTATATAATATCTCCTCATCCATTCGGTTTTAGATCAAACTATCCAACGACTCATGCGGCTTACCTTATACCAAACAAAAGAAAATATAATTCAATATATAGTTACTTGTCTTGACTTATATCAAAGGCTTTAGACACTGTTGATCACGATTCACGTCTCATACATGGTTATCACCATTCACTGCTCCTACAGATTTCTCATTATAAATTCAATACTCAATCTCATATACATGGTTATCACCATTCACTGCTCCTACAGATTTCTGATTATAAATTCAATACTCAATCTCATATACATGGTTATCACGATTAACTTCTTCTACAGATTCCTCATTATGGATTCAATACTCAATCTCATATACATGGTTATCACGATTGACTTCTCCTACAGATTCCTCATTATAGATTCAATACTCAATCTCATATACATGGTTATCGCGATTCACTTCTCCTACAGATTCCTCATTATGGATTCAATACTCAATCTCATATACATGGTTATCACCATTCACTTCTCCTACAGATTCCTCATTATAGATTCAATACTCAATCTGATATACATGGTTATCACCATTCACTGCGCCTACAGATTCCTCATTATGGATTCAATACTCAATCTCAGATACATGGTTATCCAGCTGCGTACCACTCTTAATCGTGTATTCTCAGACTGTCTCCAAGTTCCATATAGGCCTATACTCTTTAGAATCTACATAAATGATATATTAAATTCTTTTAAACTACTACAATTCCCTTTATTTGTAAACCTCACAAATGTAGTCTTCTCGACAACAACTGTAAACTATGATAGTGAAATTATGACACGTGAACTGCCAAATGTTGAACAGTGACTATAGCAAACAAACTCTCACTTAATACTAAAAAACACATAAATGATAATCAAACCATTTGGTTCATCTTTACCGTTTAATATATAACCACAAGAACTTAGTAAAACAAACCTTCAACAAGTTATTGACACACATTTGATGGACATTTACTTCTTCCCATAGATTAGAACATACAGTCCCAAATATCTCAAAATCTAAAAATCCTATACATATCCCACAATTAAATCAATACTATATAGTAATCTTCTTTGATTCTTTGTCATAAATTCATATATCGCCACCCATTCTCTTCCCCGGCTCAAATAAATTTCTTTTATAAATCAATCTGATGTCCACAACTATATCCCTAAAATATATAATATTATATATATTCCATATTGCAACACAAATGCAACGCGCTACACTCTTCTATGAGCAATGCATTGTCGGAGTACTGTGACAAGTGGAAATTATCCATTAATGCAAATAAAACTAATGTTGTAATATTTAAGCTCGGTTGGCAATGTTCTTATCATCAGTTTCTGCTCGGATGATTGTAAAATTATAGGATTGGAAACATAAGGGTTCAAACATTGGAAAAAACATTGAATCTGTCCGTTTAAAGATTTTTAACTGTTCTAAAAAGCTCTTCCAATGCTATGGTTTACCTTGAATTGGGTAGAAATCCTTTGTTTATCCAAAGAAAAACCAAGATTATGAAATATTGGACAAAAATTATAATTGCCAAAAATGTTATATTGGTTTATGTGTATAATGACATGTATAAGTCATGTGTTATGCACCAAGTAAAAAATGTTGGCTTGTTTTCATAAATAAATAAAAAAATGAACTAAATAATACAGGACTGTGTAAATACTGGATGAATCAGTCGATACCTAATGTCCCATACTTTTTACGTTTGTACAAGAGGATGTTAAAATACCATGCAGTTTAACCAAAGTTTACGCTCACAAATGGAATCTATGTCAAAATGTTTTATCTACAAACACTTAATTGATTCATTTTCCTAACAGTTTTACCTTAAAAAATATGTACTGCATATATATCATAGAATTCTAACAGTGTATTGAATCTCCACTCATAGGTTAGCTATACAGGTGTGTAGATATAATAACGTTCTTCATGCAAATAGGCTGTGTTCAAATTGCAATCTGGGCGCAGTCGAGGATGAAATTCATTTCATTCTGATATGTCCCGCCTTTTATAATTTAAGTCTTCTACATCATATGAAGAAATATTACCGTAATAAGCTTTCTGTATTCAAACTAATACAACTTCTATCAACAAAGAATGTAACTGAACTTCTGTAACTTGGCAAGTATCTACAATGTATAAGGTTTGTCACACATGTGACTGAGTTGTTAATTGGCAGTTACGGGTGCATGGTTGAATAAATCCTCGCTGTATTGCGAGGAGAGTCATTTAGTCAGCGGAAGGCTGGAGAGAGCGTTTCTTATACAATTTAAACGGGTAAGTTCTTCAGTTATTTCCAGCGTGTTAAAGATGCTCTTTTTAAAAAAGCAGTTAAAAAGTATTTACTTAAGGTAAGATACATATAATTTTTCACAACTTTTCAATGTAAAATCATAATTAGTAATGCATGGAAATAGACAGGGGGTTGATGTTAAACGCTATCCCATTTCAGTGAGAAGTCATAAATGATAGAATTATATCACATCGCCAAACAAATATACGCTGCAGAGACTGTAAGCTAAGGATACCATATCCGTATGGCTATGTGCACATCATCAGTCGTAAAAAAGTTAAAACTAGACGGGCGATTACTCAGCTTTACCTAACTTCTCAAAGCTATATGAAGTGAAGATTATTCTTATCAGACAGATACCAGCATTTTATCTATAAGCTTACAAAAACTGCGTATTTAAAAAAAAAATTGTGGGTATCTTGTACAGTGCACTTGGGGGGCTAATTACTCTGGATGTTATTACTAATACACCACACAAATCGGTGTATCTATAGTACAATAGCCATTGGACTGCCAAAAGCTGCTTCTATAATATTTGCTAAGAACGATGTCAGTGAACATTATTGTCTGTCTAACCTTATAGGAAAGTGCATAAAACACTAAATCTTTGACCAAACTTTTATACCAAATCTTGGCCGTTTCTCAAACTGGCATTGGCTATTAATTTAGTCTTTAGTCAATTAAGCCTCTGAAATATGCTCACTGAAAAACTAAATTTACAGCTCAAATTAAACTCTTTTGTAATTTCCAAGGGTATTTTTAACCATTATAGAGTTTAGCTTTAAGTTTTTCATGATATTACTTTATTTCATCCTCACTTTAATGACCGGCCTGACAACACGAACTTTTTATTTTTAATATTTCGCCAGAGCCTCTGAATAACGGAGCAAATATGCTTCCCATTTCTCTGCTGATTTTTTAAACACTATTAAAACATTGAAATCCTATAAATATGCATGGTAACTCGACGCTATACTGCGGCGTGTAATGTTATTGTGATTATAAATCGCGCAATACAGGGCGTTCAACAATAAGCTTACGGTTAAGTTTTTCCCTCTCATTACTTTTTGATAACCTTCAGTGAGCACGAACAATACACGAGCTCATTCAATAGCAGGTAAACTTAAGCTGGAGTAAAAGAGACTAAACTTTCTCAAGCATCAGCTCCGATCAAACACAACCTGGCCACCGACATAAATATGGCTGCTCTCTCAGCAGCATTCGACGGATCGAAGAAACTTCAATCATGCTTTACCACATGCTTCAATTAACAAGATTCATAGACAAAACCCCAAAGATTAAGCTGACATTTTCACAAAGGCCTAGACCCGTCCAGTATGTATTTCTGACCATGTGTGACATGCCTGCTTGAACCTGCCGTTTCCCGAAAAAGTTTCTGTAATGTTTGTCTTTGTTTGTCCGTCACGGCGCATATAATACATGCACACTGTGTGGGAATGTGTCTTCTTTTACCATAGGCCTTCGATTGACTTTACATTCATACATTTGAATCACGTATAAACCTAAAAAAAAGTTGATAATTAAGCCGGTTGATTATATATATGGGATTAGAAGAGTCCGGAGAGAAATAAATTTACATGTCGCATCCTTTCGTTATAATACTGGGTGATAAATTAAAGTATGACTGTTATTAGATCCAGGTACTGTCATTTTATTAAGAGTGGCAATACTGACGATACAACTTCATCAGACAATGTCTGGTGGATTGAGATTTTTTTAATATAAACTCAACAGAAAGTAGATCAGTTCAAACGGAATCAACATGAAAGACGTCTGTTCATATGCCCAAAGCTTTCAGTTTATAGCTCCTAAACTGCACTTATCAATTTTACGCCTGCATTTCGTCCAAAACATATATACTCTAGCAACAAACTATCGAAGTTCTCCCGCCATCTTGTTACTTAATTCCCATGCGCCTATGTCGTCCACAACCATCTGGCATCAGGTAAAGTCACAAGGTCAAGGTTTCGCCGAAAACCGACAACTGTAACTGTTTCTGTAACCTTCATGGAACTAGAGAAGAATTTACACCTTCTTTGTGGTCGAGGGTTGAACGACATCCAAATATATGAGTTCACTAGGTGATTGGGGTTACGATTTCTACAATTCTTTACTTGCAGCACCAGTTAAATAGTCGCTTAGGAATGTAACAGCTTCTTACCATCGAAGAGTATAGGCAAGATTCCAGTTCGCCGACAGATGCATCATATTTCTGTTCCCCCTTTCGGCCATCTAGAATCACTATCCCCAGTTTACGTGAAGAATAACTATTCAAGATGAGTTTTTTCGGCCAAAATGTCACCAAAATCTCTATCCCAGTTCTGTCACCAGTTGAGACCGACCTAGGGCTCAACACGAAATAGAGATTGGTATTACGGGTTATCATTTCGCTTTTGTTTTGTCGTGCCCTCAAATACTCAAGAATAAAGTACAAAAATGTCTACATGCTCAATTTAGCTTTTTTCAAAGACGAAAACAGTTTGTTGGTTATCTTTGTAAAATTTAAACATTATTATCCGTGGTAAACTATATTATTAAACCGTAAACCGGGGATAGGAAAGAGACCATGCTACTTGAACCTGTAACACAGAAAGAACATCATTGGTTAGATATCAGAAACAATTCTATTAATATGAAAAAGAATATGGTTAATGAGAACCACCATAGATGTAAAGAATAGCTAACCAGCTGATTGTGTCGACGTTACTATTAGGGATATTTATTATTGTTAATCCAAAACACTTAAACAACAGTATGTCAGTTCCTGCTACCTTAGCCATGAACATATGACTATCAATATTTCTAACTTTCAATATTTCTCTTCATAACTGCTTATCACGCGATATCTGATTAAATAATATAGAAGTTACGACATTGTATTTAAACGATAACTGACTAGAGCTGATGATTGTACCGCTGAAAAAATGTAACCCTGATTCAATTTGTTTAGTTGAAAATGGTGCAAACAGGACAGCTAACAGCTTGTTCTTTGATATTATATAATGAAAATTGTTAATGGTTATATAACATCTCAACAAAGCATCGAGCAGATCTCCTCCCTGAAGCTCAGTCAACCATTGATCATCTCAAATCAACTGCTACAGAACTGGACGAAACTCATATGTCCTCCTTAAAACTAGTTTCCTATCTCATTTCTGTACCACTGACCATCTTTCCTCCATTTCTTACCATTTACTATTACAATTCTTGATTTGTCTAAAGCATTTCACACCATCGTTCCTTTTTTTTTTACTTCAATCTCCTTTGGTGTCCCCAAAGGCTCCATCTTCTGTCTTGTCCTCTTTTAATATACTTTAACTATGTCCTTTCTTCGTCTCCGCTTCATCAATGTACGTCTGCAAATCCACATCATTCATTTCTTAAAATTAACAATATAAATATCAGGCAAATAAAATAATTAAATTGAAGGCATGCATTATGTTAAATGACAATTTATTCTGGAAAGCCCATGTTACCTATATCTCTTAAAACATAACGGTCAAAAAAATTTTAAAATGAGTCCAAATATATAGTGAAATTTCAACTTCTTATAACTATATCTAAAAAACGAAAACAGATCTTAAAAATCTGAATTAAAGTTTTGTAGTTTTATATGTTTAGATCAAATTTGCCAAAAAATCAGTTCAGTAAGTATGATAACAGCCATTTTCCCAAGTACGGTACACTGAAAAACGAAAGCAGAGAAAACGGGTAAAATGTATTTTTGATCTATTTTATAACAGTTTTACCTCTTTCATGCTCAATTCTTTGAAGTAATTCAATCTTTATCATATTATCATATTATAAACAAAATTTGTTTATAATATCGAATTGACCCATTCTATGTATGTTTCGCAAAAAATGGTGTATATATATTGTAAAATATACCAGTTTTTCTATAAAGAGTTGACCGTGTCAAATGTTAGCTGAATTCCATTCAAACTGTGGTCAATCTTTTAATAGACTATAACCAATCAACCACATGTGGCGTCAGTGAATAAGTGCTCAATATACAATCCATGGTAACTGTTGATACGGGGATATGCACAGCGGGCAGACTGTTAATCCTCTCCAGGTAGCGACCTGTATTTAATTGATTGTCAAAACACCACTGTTGTATATAATGTAGTCAAGTTTTATCATCAAAATTAACGGTCTTCAATTTCCAATTTTTTATCAGGTCTGCTATAGGATAAAGATCACTATCTCAAGTTTTGGAATATGCAATAATGCAAAAATCGGGTAACAGTATCCTTAATACATTACGTACGGTATTAACAATACATCGTGATATTACTTTGAGTTGGAACAGATGGCAACGTATCTATTTGTTATTGTTATCAACGTAATCGGCAGAACGACACTCGACTTACACGAATAAAAAAAAACACCAGTTTATAATAAAAAAAACTTTTTGTTTTTCATTTTTTTCAACCGTTGCTTCGTTAAGATACACACTTTCTTGATATAGTTTGAGTTTTTACTTAATATAATTGAAAACATGTCCTTTCGTTCTTTTTTTAAATTTAAATAAACGATGGTCAAATTAATAGTTTTTACTTTGTTGGGTATCGATACATTGGCCGATTTTAAAAGGTTATCTGTATTTATTTTACAGTATATCTACATCCATTCCATGCCTGGAATAGTTTGAGTATCCTCTCACGTATAAATGAACCGTCTCTCGAAAGAGCTTCCAGTTTCCTTGTGAGTACTTGCACAACATTCTTGTGTTCGCTTGTTTGCTATTTTGATTCGCACTTATAGGCCTACCAGAATAAACAATATATTGTTGGACAGAAAATGTGATCAGCGGGGTACCAGAGGCAGATCATGCATGATAGTTGACTTAGTGTTAAACGGCTTATTACATCTCGTAGACGAGCACGGTGTATTAGATTTCCATAGACATCGCCAAGAGTTATTATTTCATTGTCTGTTTTTGTCTGAAATGAGTGAAATGGCCTTAAATACAGCGTTAAAGCCATATCCAACAGAAAAACAATATTTAAGCTGTATATATGTTTGTAAAACAAAATTACAAATAACTATTTAAAGTGTAATTTTAAAAATAAATAAACCTATAGTGGGGTGTCTGCTAGCTAATTAGCTTGTTTGTGGTAAATGTTTATCCATAAGAGCTTTATCGTAATGATCATCATTAGGGTTATCGAAAATAGGGTCACGCATAAAGGTTTATCCACATATTGTAGCGTATATGGGGTCTTTACTTATCACAGGAGGAAGGTTATCTGCCCAGCCAAATAGGCAACATTTTATGCATGATATAGTTGTTGCTAATTGTTTCTGGAATACACCGCAACCATATTATTGAAATGTGTCAAAAACCATGCGACAATCAATGAACATCGTATTATTTTCTTTGGGTCATTGTCACAACGATTATATTTAAACGCCAATTTTCATTTCTTTCAGGTTTGAGCAAAATGGCACGGTTCCACAAGTTTGAAACTTTAGACGTCAAGATGGCGTCCAAGGATGAAGACTGGATTTTTACAGAAGAGCCTCATTCTGAAAGACGTCGTGAAATTTTAAAAAAATATCCTCAAATTAAGAAACTTATGGGATATGACAATACGATCATGTATTTTGTGGCCTTAGAAGTATTCATCCAGTTGTTAATGTGCTGGTTTCTCCGGGAGTCTCATTGGCCAGCTATAATAATCACAGCCTATTGTTTTGGAGGTGTGGTTAACCACTCGCTTGGAAGCGCCATACATGAGATAGGACACAATTTAGCTTTCGGACATGGTCGGCCTGCATGGAACCGACTACTGAGTATTTTTGCTAATCTACCCATGGGTTTACCATTTGCTGTTACTTATAAAAAGTATCACTCGGACCACCATCGTTACATGGGAGAAGAATACAAAGACGTGGATATTCCCACACGTTTTGAATCCAATTTATTTCGTCACCCAATCACCAAAATGATCTGGTTATTCATTCATCCACTCATCCATTCTATAAGACCTTTCTACAAGAGCCCCAAGGCTGTCACGATGTGGGAAGTGACCAATGTTACGGTACAGCTTTCTTTCAATTACCTTATATACTCTGTCTGGGGTTTGAAGTCTTTGGTCTATCTTTGTTCTGGAACATTTTTAGCTCTTGGGCTGCACCCCCTTTCTGGTCACTTTATATCGGAACATTATATGTTTACAAAAGGCCAGGCCACGAATTCCTATTACGGACTGGGCAATTATATCATGTTTAATTTAGGCTATCATGTAGAGCACCACGACTTTCCTTATATTCCATGGAACCGACTGCCTGAAGTTAAACGTATTGCTGGAGAATATTACGACCATTTACCGTACCATACTTCATGGACGAGAGTGGTTTGGGATTTTATTTTCGACGGTGACATGGGACCTCAAGCTAGAGGGGTTGGATACAGGAAAGAAGACTAACTCGTGACTGTCATGAAACATTTTTGTGGAATTTGCTAAATCTTGTAGCTTGCACATCACCAATAATTTACTTACACACTATACGGCTGACAAAGTGTGAATAGTTCACACCTGCCAGGAAAAGGATAATAACTCCCTCCTAATTTTGTACTTGTTGGGAAAATGATCCTGGATGCCATTCCAGATAACTCGGACTTTATCTCGAACTGTCAAAGCGCATGCACATATAAGGTCTACACTTCATATAAATTACAAGTGTCATCGGCCAAAGTTAAGATCGTTTTATTTATGGTATATGGAATGTCGCTTTGATAAAAAACCTTGGCCAAACTATTTATCATTTTAAGAGTTCATTAACTGAAATCAAGGTGTAATTCTCTATCGTCCAGTATATTCCGCCTCCGCTAAATAAAAAAGGGAACAAAGGTGAGATAAAAAAAATACAGAGATATTACTCTCTCAGTAATTTGGTCATATTCTTTACGATAGTTTTGAACCTCAGACTATCTAAATGGACAGAGCATAACTATACTATATCATGCCTCAGGCCGGTTTCAGAAAAGCTAAAAGACAATATTTTACAACAATAACAACAATAACGACAATGTCGTCGTTCTACATGGCTTAATTAAACATTTGTTAAATTCACTTGTTATATAGTAGCTGCATAGTTTGAGCTCTTCTTATCGTGTTATTGTCCTACAACGGGATCTCCTGTAGCATGATGCATTGTGGGAGTCTCACACCGGGAGCAGGCTAAGAATATGACGGCATGACAACCGTAATCGTGATGTTCCACTTTTTTAAACGCAGCTACTAGACTATTTAACGTTACAATTGACATATCAAATGTATCACAGCGCTCAGATTACAAAACATTATTGGATACATAAAAGTCGGTAATTGTAAAAACTTAAAGTTACACGGCTAGCAGAGCTCAAACTCTGTATCTCTAGATAAGGTTACATGATATAATAGACAACCAGAGATACAGAACTTTGCATCTCTATAGTAGAGTAATTTTCAGAGGTTCACTGACCATTTTTAGGATACCAAAGTTTCTCAGCTGATGTAGCAAGGTCAACTAGTAATAATAGTAATTTAAGACTTTTTTTTCAAAATGGCCGCCACTGCCATCTTGGAAAAAAATCTGGGAAAACTTATAAGAAGTTATATTTCTTGAAGTGGATAGCCAACAATGACAATTGAGGTGTCAATTCCCACTAAATTTGGTTTCAGAAACACAAAGGGATGACAAAATATATGATTCAGAGTCACCTTGACCTCAAAATCAAAGATGGCCGCCGACGCCAGTTCGAAAAACGGAATAAATTGTATATCTTGAACCAGATGGCCAAAAATAAGAAATACGGTGTCAATTTCTACTAAATTAGCCATCAGAAATATGATAAAATGATAGTTGTTACGCTCCTGGGCCATCTTGACCTCTAAATCCAAGATGGCTGCTGCCCCCGTATTGAAAAACCCCGATATATGATGTATTCTTTGAACTAGATTACCAAATATGACAAATAAAATGTCAATTCCCACTTAGTCTGATATGGGAGATATGATACAATGTCACTTTAGAAGGTTTCTGGGACATGGTGGCTATTAAATTCAAGATGGCTACTATTTCTTTCTCGCAACAACATAAAATATACTGCATTTGTTGAACCAGATGTCTGCCCAGCAAACACTAGGATTTTGGGCCGATATCGGCATCATTACTACAATGCCGACGTATCGAAAACAGCATGTCTGTACTTCTTCAGTACTGACCCCCTATAGAGAGCAGTTGTTCCGGGAACGCGTTATCCAGCCAGTATTGGGTCGCACTAATGGGCCCTTTATTAGCCCGATGTCGAGGACTTCATTCTTTGTAGCAGATATAGATGTAATTGGCAATGATGGTTTGATGGAACTGGTCCATCATTGGACCGATGGCTAGCTCCAATTCTGGCAAACAGAGATTGGGCCATTATTGGGCCAATCAAAACAGAAAGTACTGAATATGGAATTTTTGGTCGTCTGCTCAAATCAGTGTACCGAAATTGTTTGATATTTTTTCCGATTTTTTAGGTAAGTGTGCTTTTTCTGTTCTCGTAGGACTCTCCTATAACTTTTGTAAGTACATCCGACTGATATGTAATAACTCCCTTCATGGATTGATTATAATCATATTATGTAATGCACATTATTTAAACAACAACAACACGTACATTGATTAACAACAACAACATTTACACACTGAGAAAAAGGATTTATTTTCTCAAATGGTTGTCTGCTTTTGAACACTTGTGTTAATTGAATTTAACTTATTTAGATATGTGTTGCTTTTCTCAATGTGCTTGCAAATTTAATTAAAGGAATTATAGCAACGTCAGAAGATTATCTTACATTTAGTGCTTATTAAATGAAGATTGTTAACTAATTACGCTACTTGCGGCGCTTTGCGGTTTATTTTACCTCCTATAGCGTATATAAATATCCGCTCACCAGGCGAACAGCTCAAGGCGGCAGGCCATGCTTCACTTTTAAAATCATTTTGTAAACCTTTACTTACAAATGTTCAGCTGTGCACCTTTTTCAGTAATCCTATACTTGATCAAAAGTGTGAACATAATCATCTGAAACAAACTTTTACCGGAAAGGATGCAGCCTGACTGCACTTTTTCAAATCATTCATTAAGTAAGACTGTTGACAGTCAGTTTAACCCTGACTTGGAGACCCTGGCTCCAATTGCTACTGATCTTTATCCTATAAATAAAACGATGATAGTCCACGATTAGTGACTTAATCACTTTAAAGAACAATTGTTGTTTTGAGTGGCTCAACCCTGGGGAAAACAGTTTTTGCTGCAATCGTTGCAGGGTCTGATTTTTGTCAGTACAACTTGGTAATCAAGATTGGATGCAATATATGTACAAAAACTGAGTAGTTTAACTCCGAACATCATTTTGTCATCATCAGGAGAGTATATGATCAGTGTCATTGTGATGTCAAAATAAAACACCAAAATATTGAGACTAAAATGAGTCTTTGATCAACTTTCTGAAATGTCTATAAATTAAAGCACCAAAAACATTGAGATAAAAAAGAAGGGTTCGATCTAAGGAGTTCCACTCCTCATGTTATATACATGTAAACCACTCAATGTCTCAGTGACTATGTCAATACAGCAAGAGAGAGCTGACAGATATTCACTTTTCAAAATTTATTTGAACTTAAGTACAGGATTTATTTTAGGACAGGATTGACAGCAATGCAGTGTAGGTCATACGTTCCTATGGAAATTTATGGCATGCCGTTATGACGTCGATACCTGACATATACAATGGCCGCAAGAAAATGGGTAATGTGAGGCGCCATTTAGGGCTATATCAGACAGCAGTTGATTAATTATTTATGCACAGATTTCGCTCACTAGCATGGTGCCCTATTAGGCCACCAGCTGTAAGGCTCTATCGTTTCATTCCATTT
>JAVFBX010152673.1:0-15272 GCA_034783855.1 Mopalia kennerleyi
CTGCCCCTTTCTCTTTCATGTGAATAAACCTTTTAACAACTTAAGGCATCTTTTGAATCCTACTTACTCCGGTTACATTTGGCGTCGCCGGTAGGATTTATTCACATCAAAGGGGCAGCAATAACACAGACATGGCTGAGGGTGGGGACATGGGAAGGATACAAGCCAGATTGGAGGAGTTGACATTAATAGTGGAACAACAGGCCGAGCAACTGAAACAGAAAGAAACCCACACAACAGTGATTATTCCTCGAGAGAGGAAAGTGCCCATATTTACTGGTGGCGAAGAACTTGGTCCATGGGTGGAAAGCATCAAAAGCGCATTTAGGACATGGCATATCCCTGAGTCCGACCAAGCGGACACCGTATTAGACTATCTATCAGGCCAAGCGCGCCAGACTGTTAAGTTGATGCCAGAGCGACACCAGGGCAACATAAGTCAAATATTTCGGACTCTCTTCAATGTTTATGGAGACAAAACATCCATTGACAGCCTTCTGGGAGAATTTTTCGATACCAAACAGAGACGATCTGAAACTATAAGGGCATTTTCATACCGGTTACAGGAGAAGGCTAAGAGAATTGAAAAGAGAGAAGACAATCAAATTTTAGACATGGGCAAAGTTTTGAAGAATCTGTTTACCAATGGGCTTCAAGATATTAATATACGCCGTCAAGTCAAAATGAGGCTTAGAGAGTCTACCAACATCACGTTTGAAGAACTAGTGACACTGGCTATTGTCTGGTCAGAAGAGGATGAATCTGTTGTGCCATGTGTGAGAGCTCAATTGTCCACCCCATTAACGGCAGAAAAACCACAGGAAATAGCACCGGATATTTTACGCGAGCTACTTGAGCAGCAAAAACAAATCATTGCGTTACTGCAGGGTACAAAGTCACGTGATGGACAAGGTAGAAACCTGTGTTATGAGTGCCATCAGCCCGGACATTTCAAGAGAAACTGTCCCTTAAGAAATCGAAATCGAAGTCAGGAATTTCAAAATCAACCCAGACAGTCTGGGCAGGATTTTTAAGGACTTCTGCTGTTGAGGGTCGTACAGTAGAGTGTGTTCCAGACCCTACACTCTCTGAAACATTGATGGATAGGTCCATTGGTAAGTGCCCAATGATTGATGTGACTATTGGAGGTGTTTGTGTTAGGGCATTGCTGGATACTGGTTCACAGGTGACTACTGTTAGTGAGCAATTCTTTAATAGTCATCTTAAAAACAAAGGCGTTATTCCTCATGACATTGGCTACCTTAGATTGACAGCAGCCAATGGACTAGAAATACCATATGCTGGTTGTATGGAGACTGATATTGAACTTTTTGGTCACATTTTACCTGGACAAGGAGTGTTCATCATTAAAGATAATTCCCAAAATGTGAACTGTTGTATTGTGGGAATGAATGTACTTAAACACTGTGATAAAAGTATCTGGCAAAGTATTAATCTTTCCACTGAAGTTAAAAAGATTTCAACCACTGTCATCAATCACATAAATGCAGAGAGAAACATATCTTCACATGGTGAACTGGGTTATGTCAAGTTAAGTGGAGGTCCTGTAACTATACCTCCACGCAGCGAATTTATTGTTAATGGTTACTGTCACACAGCAGTCTCTAGAGATAATCACTCGGTTTTGGTCGAGTCAAATTTGAGTGATCAGTTACCTACTAACTTGTTTGTTGCTCGAGTGTGTGCCACTGTGTGCAAAGGTGTTGTGCCTGTTCGGTTGATGAATGTTGGTGACCGGCCTATTAAATTGAAGCCTCGTACACGTATTGCAGAGTTATATGTTTGTAGTTTTGTGGAGAGTGCCCGAGTTAATGTACATAATGTGGATGGAGCATTACAAGTGACTCTGAAAGATAAAACAAGTGACAATATTATATCTGGTTCATCCCAAGTAAATATCGGAGACTTTGACTTAAATGAACAACAGAACTGTAAACTTAGAAAGTTGTTGTGTGACTATGAGTGTGTTTTCTCTCAACATAAGCATGATTTTGGTTTCACGAGCACTGTGTTCCATGAAATAGAAACCGGTGATCAACAACCTGTTAAACAGAGACATAGGAGAGTTTCTCCACACATCTTCGCTGAGTTCAAGCAGCACATTTCTGACTTGGTGGAGCAAGGTGTTCTAGTTAAAAGTAAAAGTCCTTGGGCATCGCCAGCAGTTATTGTTGGTAAAAGGGACGGATCTATTCGTTTCTGTTGCGATTATAGGCAGTTAAATAAAGTGACTCGTAAGGATGCCTTTCCTATTCCCCGAGTTGATGAGTCTCTTGATGCTCTTGGGTCAGCAACAATATTCTCGTCTTTGGATTTGACATCTGGGTATTTCCAAGTTGCCATGGACAAAGAAAGTCAAGCCAAAACTGCAGTTACAACTCCGATGGGACTGTTTGAGTGGACACGAATGCCATTTGGACTGTGCAATGCTCCCGCCACGTTTCAAAGATTAATGGAATGCTGTCTTGGCGATATGCAGTGGGAAAGTTTGCTGATTTACTTGGATGACATTCTTGTGTTTAGTTCAGACTTTGACACTCATCTTGACCGATTAAAACAGTTATTTCATAGACTGAAAGAGCATGGACTTAAATTGAAGCCAGAAAAATGTTTTCTCTTACAAAAGGAAGTCAAATTTCTTGGACACATTGTATCCGGTCAAGGTGTTCAGACTGACCCTGATAAAACATCAGTTCTGCGTGACTGGCCTGCCCCTACTACTGTAAAAGAATTGAGATGTGTTCTGGGTTTTATGGGATATTACCGAAAGTTTGTGCCAGGTTTTTCAAAGATTGCATCTCCAATGCATAGACTAGTAGGGAAGGGTAAGGATGGAAAACCAGTGCCGTTCGAATGGTCATCTGAATGTCAGGAGGCGTTTGACCTTTTACGCCAAAAACTTACCTCAGCTCCCATTTTAGCCTATCCAGACTTCACACGTCCATTTATTGTGACAACTGATGCCAGTTTTCAAGGGCTCGGTGCAGTACTTTCACAACGCATCGATGGCAAGGAAAGACCAGTTGCCTATGCTAGTAGAGGATTAAGACCATGTGAGAGAAATGACAAATACTACAGTGCATTCAAACTGGAACTTCTTGCACTAAAGTGGGCAGTTGGAGACAAATTTAGAGAGTATCTGCTTCACAGTAAATTTGTTGTTGTCACTGATCACAACCCATTGAAATATTTGGACAGTGCTAAGTTAGGTGCCACAGAACAAAGATGGGTAGCCCAACTTGCTGATTTTGACTTTGAGGTTGTGTATAAGGCTGGAAAGAACAATTCGAATGCAGATTCTCTGTCACGTTTACCACATGAACAAGAAGAAATTATTGTTACCTCTTCTGAAGTGAAGGCAGCATTGTGGCCTTTTGTTGTTGATCCCACAGACTGTGACAATCTCATTACAAAGGGTATTACTGCTTGTTGTGAAATAGAAAGTTCTGGTTACAGTAAGAACCAGATCGCAATGTTGCAAGAAGCAGATGTTGTAGTTGGAAAAGTTTTACATTTTGTGAAGATTCAGAAAAGACTCAGCAGGGCTGAAAGAATGCGTCCGTCACCAGAGGTACAAAAACTCCTTGGACAGTGGCATCGATTAAAGTATGACAATGTATTATTATACATTGTCATACTTGTTCAGGATCCAAAAGATGGTGCGGAACGACGTCAACTTTTGATACCATGTGAACTGCAAGGGAAGTTTTCAATGCTAAACATGGCCATGCTGGTCATTTCAGTGATCGTCGTACACTGGAATCCAGGAGAAGGTTCTACTACTGGCCATCAATGACTGCCGATGTACAACAGTGGATAAGAACATGCAAACGGTGTGCTCTTGCCAAGGACACCCTCCCTCCGTCCCATACCCCTATGGTTTGTGTTGAACTTTCTGCTCCCTTGGATGCTGTAGCCATGTACTTTACTCTTCTCGAACGCTCAAGTGATGGTTTTGAAAATGTTTACTTTTTTTGTGTAGCTATTCCCACTAAGGATCAAAATGCGGTAACAGCAGCAAAGGCACTAGTGAAACATTGGTTTTCTTATTTTGGTTGCCCTAGTAGACTTCATTGAGACCAGGGACGAAATTTGAGTCTTCAGTCATAGCAAACCTTTGTGAAATGTATAATATTAAGAAGAGTCGGACAACTTCATACCACACTGAAGGCAATGGCAGTTATGAAAGGTGGAATTTTGTGCTTTAACTGTTCTAGATTATGTGACACGTGGACGTTGTCAAATTCAGTAGGGAAGAATGTTACAGGATCAAATTTACCGGCGATTTTTCGCTATATGTATTTTTTACTACGATAGGCAAGAGTGACCAGTGTCCGATGGTCAAAGACATTTGTTTTAATTAAATTTGATAATATTCCGTACTATTTATTTATACTGAGATTATACCAATATAAAACTAGATTAGTAAAGGCGTTCCAACTTACATATGCATTTAACATGACTTTTTAATAAGCCACATTTGAATATGTTCGACTTGTTTTGCCTTGTATTTGTAACATCGGACTAGCCGTAAAAACAGGTCATGTGACCTGATCTTTGTCCACTTCCGCCCAAGGTTGAGCTCGCTTGGTACAGCGATTGTTGTCTTGCTTTGTTAAGCTTACTTGTGCTGCAAGGATATGTTTGGGGTTAAGAAGCTGGTTGCTCCCTATGTCTGTGGCCAAATTTAACATTTGGCAATTGCTGCCCCTTTCTCTTTCATGTGAATAAACCTTATAACAACTAAAAGCATCTTTCTTGAATCGTACTTACTCAGGTTACACCCGTATGAAGCCAGCCATCTGCACTTTAACTCCAAACTAGTAAACTTGAACGTAATCTTGGAGACGTAAAGATAAGAAAGCGTAAAGATATGGGTATTCCGATGTAAGTACACACATACACTCTTAATAAAGAGAGCTAAAGCTACCCAACTAGCCATATTTAAGGCACAGATATTTGACTACAGCGTTGATTTGTATTTACTTCATAAATCATTTTTTGTACTCAGATTTCGCCCCCGAACGAACACATTATTATCTTACCGCCAGAGGCGGAAAGACCGTGGTGGGAGAGATATCAGCCCATCAGTTACAAACTCAAGAGTCGCGGAGGAACTGAACAACAACTCAAAGACATGGTGGCCACATGTAATAACGCTGGAGTAAGGTACTCACAAAATGATTTCAATTTAGGATAAATAACTTCGCAGCCACTGATTTAATGGAACTGAATTGTAGTTGAAGGCTAAAATATCATCTGATTACGATCTCCTGTAGACCTGAAATCATATATTAATAATTGATATCAGGTGCATTTAATTATACAACGTTTAAACATGATATATTTGTAGAATATATGTGGACGGCGTTCTGAACCACATGGCAGGATTACAGCGACAAGGTGTAGGTATAGCAGGAAGTAGCTTTAACTCCGATAATCACGACTTCCCCGGCGTTCCATTCACAGTTGCCAATTTCCACGGGAAGGCCGACTGTCCGTCTGGAGCAAATATTAACAACTATGGTGATCCCAGAGAGGTAAGAAATTGCAACCTTGTGGGACTGACAGACTTGGATCAAAGTCAGGATTACGTTCGCCAGAAACAGATAGGCTACATCAACAGTTTGCTTGATATCGGTGTAGCTGGATTTCGATTGGACGCCTCTAAACACATGTGGCCCAATGATTTAAAAGCCATTATAGGGGGTACAAAAGATCTAAACTCTAAATGGTTTAAAGCCGGGGCTAGACCGTTTTACTTTCACGAAGTACGTGACATGAATGACGGAGCCGTGAAAACGCAGGACTATGAAGATCTCGGATTGATCAGCGAGTTTAGATATTCTCAGAAAATCACAGCAGGGGCTGGAGACTTTGGACAATTGGGATCCGTAGTAGATTTCGGCTGGGGGATGGAGAAGTCTGACAGAGCCTTTGTGTTTGTTGATAACCACGACACCCAAAGAGGTGGTGGTCCAGTCACTTTCAAAGATCCCAAGAAGTACAAGTTTGCAGTTGCATTTATGCTCGCCAATGACTATGGGTTCACAAGAGTGATGAGTAGTTACGCGTTTAACCAGAACAACGACGGCCCTCCACACAATGCCGACTATTCTGCTAAAGATGTCTTGATCAATGCCGATGGTAGCTGTGGTAACGGTTGGATTTGTGAACATCGATGGAAGCCCATCGCTAACATGGCTAAGTTCAGGACTGCTGTAGCGGGAACCGCCAAGGCAAACTATCGAAGTCAAAATGATCAGGTTTCCTTCTCCAGGGGCAACAAAGGTTTCTTTGCCATGGCTAAAAATGGTAATATGGATGAAACTTTACAGACGGGTCTTCCTGCTGGTGAATACTGTGACATTATCCATGACTGTGCCTCTAAAATCACAGTAGACGGCAGCGGAATGGCTCATATTGTCATCAATAATAGCGAGGAACCAATTGCAGCGTTCTATGTTGGTAAGTATTCGTTAGGAAAGCCTTTGTACTGGATAGACGTAAATCACACTCATTTTAACAGTCCCATAAGGGTTTAGTTTGTTTCCTACTCGAAAAAGACAATGTATGTTAGCTTCATTTTGCATTATTCTAGTTTAAATTTAAGAAAGAAAATAGTTTTTTTTTCCTTCTTGATCTTGTAATATTGATGCTACGGTTATCTTACCTTGGAAAGACACATAACCGCAAGCCGCGAAGAAATGCTAAGTTAGTTGAATATATTGTCTTTTGGGCGGCTGAATTTCGTTTCAATATTGGACTTGGCCCAAAGCTTTCTCAATACATTTTACAACTACGCAATTTGACTACCACATGCTAAAGTACTCTGTAGCCTACTGTTAGGAAATGCTACAAACATTTCGATTTGAATTGTGCCAGACGATTTCAATGCGGACTTAATCCCTCTTCTAATATCTTTGGGAAGTATGTTAGGAGAGCACACGGTGCCTGCGTGTAATGAAATAACCTCATCCAGCTTGTGTATCTTGACATTATGTATGTATCATTGCTGGTTAAGCTTTGATATCAAGATGCGCCTCGATTTGGAGGACATTACCGACTAGTATCTCGAATAAACAAAAAAACAATATATACCTTTTTAAAACAGTTGACATCTAAATGTCTTAATTTACGCTAGGCCATTAGACTAACCTGGGACTCTATACTCAGTCCCAGGACTAACTAAGGTCCTATATGTTTCTGTAAATTTTATTCCGTGCCACTGTTTTTTAAGGTGGTCATGGGGGAGGCGGCGATACTGGTCATACTGGCGGTGTTGTGACTGGAGGCGGGGTCACGTCGATCCCTGTGACGTCAGCACCTGTGTCTCAGGCTCCGAGTAACACTCAAGGCACGAAGAGAACTACTATCTTCATTTACAGACAGACAATGGTTGGTCAAGACATGTTTATAAGAGGCGGAATTGACCACAAAAAACAAACAGGTAAAGCGAAGTTTTATCTTGGTTTATATTCTGCTACAATCTTTTAATTTATAAAATATAGAGATTTGTTATTGTTCACTTCGATTAAGTTTGTCATTTTCTACACATGCTTTCGATTCGTAGGCTGTGTCTCGGATGCCACTGTGAGTAAGTGTGCGATTCCTATCAAACACAGAACACCTACCGAGACTGGAAGTTATCCCAAATACAACACCTGGAAAACGGGAGATAATTTCTTGGACTGGTATGGAGCAGAAACATCTCAAGGCGCATTCCAGTCTCAACCAGCCACTGGAACCCCGGCCCTGTGGACCACTAACGATCCAGCCAATCCATCACATGACCCCTTAAATACGTACGTGTGGACATAGAGAGCCCAAAGGTCACAACCAAGTTAGAGCAAACCATGAAATGAATAAAACTTACAGTACATGTTTGCATGATGCCCTGTTCCACCTAAATGGTTCTATTTTACGTCTTGCTTTACAGTGACTTCTTTCAAGTAAAAATTATAAGAATCACTGGAAAATTTAAAGTAGGAAGAATACAAAATAAAGTCTCCGAGTAAAACACAAGGCTGGTGGACATACTTATGAAAAACATGCTAACATACATTAACTTTAATAGCATCACTAAACTTCTTGAAAAGTCTTCCCGTATGTATACATTTGATTTCATAACGTGCTTTAACAATTTGAGTTTTTTGGGGGCAAATATGTCATAGCAGTTTTGTAATAATTTGGAAGTTTCTATAATTTGTCCGACTTCTGTTTTCTTTGTTTGCTCCCGCCCTTTCTCCAACCCATGTACTGTCACCCACCCACTTACTATTAAACCTTCATGGGAACAGCTTAACCGTATAACCCATGCATCGCCACCCACCCATGCACTTACTATTTAGCCTCCATGTAAACAGCTAAACCGTATAACCCGTGCACCGCCACCCACCCACTTACTTTTTAGCCTCTATGGAAACAGCTAAACCGTATAGCCCGTGCACCGCCACCCACCCACTTACTTTTTAGCCTCTATGGAAACAGCTAAACCGTATAACCCGTGCACCGCCACCCACCCACTTACTATTTAGTCTCCATGTAAACAGCTAAACCGTATATCCCATGCACCGCCACCCACCCACTTACTTTTTAGCCTCTATGGAAACAGCTAAAGCAGACTTTGAATCAGTTTTATTTAAAATGCTCTTTTCTGGGCACATTTCCGTGATCCAAGTAAACAAAATTATAACTGGTTAGCCACTAAGCTTTTATTCTAAAAACAAGTTAGTTATAAGAGAATCCTTATGACTTACAGATTTGGACCTCACTACTGGATGGTAGATGTAGACATGGATTGTTCTCGAACCCATGATGGATGGTTTGAGGTCAAAGCGGTTGTGAATGGCGTGTGGGAAGGCGACATCACCAGTGTGAGCACTTGTACCGGAAGCGCAGGGGGAACTGTACCATACACCGATTCCAATCATCTGGCAAGATGCGGCTTTGTCAACGTCTTCAAATTTGGAAGTGGATCGTGTATTGTCAATTCTTATTGAAGTTAATAAATACTGTAAGAAGTAATAAACACATAAATGGTAAATAAAGAAACTCTCATTTAGCTTTACCATTTTACTATCTTTGTTGTAAACTTTAAGTTTAGCTTTACAAAAACGCCCAAAAGAAAAGCCACGCGGGATTTGTATGCTACACCGTTTGCACATACATGTTACAAACTGTTATTAAAAATTTACTGGTGCATTAGGTACAATAAGTTAATTTAATAAAAAATAAGGTGAACATAATAGATAAACTTGTCTACAGTTTCTGTTGTACCAGCTTTTAAGATACAGAAGATGTAGGCGTGTTCAGGGGCTACTTTTTGTAAGGTTTTTGTTTATTATTATTTGTATGTTATTTTTCTGATTAAAAATCAACGTCGTTGTTAAGGGTATTTCATGCTTTTTTATGTTAATTCAAGCATACAGCGTTTGTTTCAATTTTTTGCATTTGGTTGTTAGTTAAAGCGATAGGGAGCTCAACAAATAGATGAACACCATCGAAAAGACAATAAGCGAAACCTGTCCGAGAAACGCATCAGCATCCGTGCTTAGGCGGTCAGAGAGGCAGACACGCGTCAGCAGCCGCACCAACGCTGTCAAAGAAAGAGACACGTGGAGCCGTGCCGTTATAGGGAGAGAGGCACACACGCGTCAGCATCCGTACTTAGGCGGTCGGAGAGGGACACACGCGTCAGCTTCCGTATTTAGGCGGTCGGAGATGCACAGACGCGTCAGCATCCGTACTTAGGCGATCGGAGAGGCACACACGCGTCGCCATCCGTACTTAAGCGGCCAGAGAGGCAGACACGCGTCAGCATCCGTGCTTATGCGGTCGGAAAGGCACACACGCGTCAGCATCCATACTTAGGCGATATGAGAGGCACACACGCGTCAGCATCCGTACTTAGGCGTTCGGAGAAGCACACACGCGTCAGCATCCGTACTTAGGCGATCGGAGAGACACACCCGCGTCAGCATCCGTACTTATATGCGATCGGAGAGGCACACACGCGTCAGCATCCGTACTCAGGCGGTCAGCGAGGCAGACACACGTCAGCATCCGCAGGTGGCCAGAGAGGCACACACGGGTCAGCATCCGTGATTAGGCGGTCTGAGAGGGAGACACACGTATAGATGGTGTCAGAGAGGAATATATATATATATTTATCACAACACAGATACAGAGGCATCGTATATTTATCCGTAGCAGATGGTTCATATACGTATGGTCTGAAACGGGACTATTTTTAAATGTTTACATTCTATATGTCAGCGCCCCCTAACGTGACAGGGGAAACCCCTCAACTTTGTGCAGCACAGAATTTGGCAATCGGACAATTTGCTCCATATTTTTTTAATTTTTTTTAATTAAATCTAAAATGCATGATGATTTTAATTTGTGAAAAAACGATTTATCGTCAGCTCTTACCAAATTTGCGTATAGCAAGTTTTGACAGCTACCTCAACAACTGATCTACATTTCCTTGGATTCTTGAAGTATTTACCTAATTACTAGTTTATTGTTCCTATTCTCCTTTTCAACGTTCGATTTTGCATTTTGGATTTCTTCGTCACTTCTTCGCTTGTTTGTATAACTTCTGGATTCTTTATAAACATTAACTGTGAATATTTATTATGGCCGCCTACATGTTCGATTCGAGTGACAGTGAGAATACGCCAGATTTTGACTTGGGCTTTCCGGTGGAAACTGACCAGCCAAGTACATCCAAAGCTCCCACATTTGTAGAGGTACCATACCATCAAAATGACTTTGTGGACAGTATGAAAAATAAAAACACAAGCCGGGTCACCAACTCAACAGTGGGTGTGTTTCGCCGTTGGTTAGTAATGGCCCCTAGGTTAGAACATAGAGAAGTTCAACAAATTCCAGCAACTGAATTGAACAATTTTATTGGAAATTTCATTCTCAGTATTAGAAAGGCGGATGGGTCAGAATACGAACCAGACACGCTGACTGCATATCAGCGAGGCATTGATAGACATTTGCGGGATAGTGGGTACCCCTATAGCATCGTATTTGATCGGGAATTCAGCACCAGTCGGGATGTCCTAGCTTCTAAGCGAAAGGAATTAAAACAAAAGGGAAAGGGATGTCGGCCAAATCGGTCCATACCTTTAACTCCAGCAGCCGAGGAAATATTGCTCGAACGTGGAGTGATAGGCTTACACAGTCCTGAAGCAATCCAGAATAAAATGTGGCTTTCCAACACGATGCACTTTGGGCTCCGTGGCACAGATGAGAACAGGAAACTCAAATGGGGTGATATCAATATCCAAACTGACGACAATGGAATAGAGTATTTGGAGTTTCACGAAAGAGACACCAAAACGCGGTCTGGTGCGGCGCCCACACACCACGAACGTTCGTTCCACCCAAAACAATTTGCCACACTTTCAGAATATTTGAATCTCACAGACCACTCAAAATGTGTCAAGCAGATAGCCCATTTTATCTGGCTATAAACCATAAAAGAACATCGGAATCAAATATCTGGTTTAAATGTAAGCCTGAAATCTATTATGAAAGCCATGGCATCACAGGCTGAACTTCCGGTCAGGCTAACAAATCACTGCGCATGTAAATCAACCGCCACTCGTTTATTGCATGCCGGTGTGGCGCCAACTACTATTATGCAGTTAACGGGACACAAAAATGTTTCCAGCGTCAACCAGTATGCTGTCGTTTCACTAGAATTAACTGCAGAGGGAAATGAGCGAAATTATTTCAAATCAGAAGAAATCTACAGATGGTTCTCTTCGTAGTACTCCCTTTCTAGGTACCGTCCCACTTTCCAAGCCATCCACGTCGTGCAGTGACACCCGTGAGACTCACTCTGATACTCGTCTTTAAATTTGTATTTTAATTTTATAATAGAGAAAATGAAAGCTGTTCAGAACAATTTTATAAATAACTTTCATTTTTCTCTATTATAAAACTATTCTGAATAATATTAATTTTTCTCTAACATAAAACTGTTCGGAATAAGACTCCATTTTCTCTATATTCAGAATGGTTTTATGATAGAGAAAATGAATGTTACTCAGAATGGTTTTATGGTAGTGAAAATAAATGTTATTCAGAATGGTTTTATGATAGAGAAAATACATGTGACTCAGAATGGTTTTATGGTAGAGAATATGAATGTTATTCAGAATGGTTTTATGATAGAGAAAATGAATGTTACTCAGAGTGGTTTTATGATAGAGAAAATGAATGTTACTCAGAATGGTTTTATGATAGTGAAAATGAATGTTACTCATAATGGTTTTATAATAGAGAAAATGAATGTTACTCAGAATGGTTTTATGATAGAGAAAATGAATGTTACTCAGAGTGGTTTTATGATAGAGAAAATGATTGTTACTCATAATGGTTTTATGATAGTGAAAATTAATGTTACCCAGAATGGTTTTATAATAGAGAAAATGAATGTTACTCAGAATGGTTTTATGATAGAGAAAATGAATGTTACTCAGAATGGTTTTATGATAGTGAAAATGAATGTTAATCAGAACAGTGAAGAAAATCAAAATAAAAACGGACCAAAAGTGCCAGATGGTTGGTCTCGCATCAACACTCTCCCTCTGACCGCTGGTTGTGTTTATTATTAAATGGTACTCGATCAGTCTTGTCGAGATGACAGCCTTTACCGATAACTTTTGATAGGCTAACTTTAGCAGAATCGCAAAGAAAAAAATCGTCGCGTGATCTGCAAAACACAAAAAAAAAACCAAGTGTCGAATCTATGTGTGCCAGACAAAAAATGAGATTTTATTTCTCAAAATTCTGTGAAACAAAATGGCAGCTATTCCATAATTTGACAATATCCATGTATGTATATGTTGTAACCCGATAATTTGACAATATCCATGTATGTTTATGTTGTGAACCCGATAATTTGACAATATCCATATACATGTATGTATATGTTGTGAACCCAATAATTTGACAATATCCATGTATATTTATGTTGTGTAGCCTACCCGATAATTTGACAATATCCATATATGTATATGTTGTGAACCCAATAATATAACAATATCCATGTATGTATATGTTGTGAACCCAATAATATAACAATATCCATGTATGTATATGCTGTGAACCCGATAATTTGCCAATATCCATGTATGTATAGGTTGTGAACCCGATAATTTGATAATATCCATGTATGTATATGTTGTGACCCCGATAATTTGACAATATCCATGTATGTATATGTTGTGAACTCAATATATAGTTTGACAAATACCATGTATGTATATGTTGTGAACTCGATAATATGACAATATCCATGTATGTATATGTTGTGGACCCGATAATTTGACAATATCCATGTATGTATATGTTGTGAACCCGATAATTTGATAATATCCATGTATGTATATGTTGTGAACCCGATAATTTGAAAATATTCATAAATGTATGTGTTATGAACCCAATAATTTGACAATAGCCATGTATGTATATGCTGTGAACCCGATAATTTGACAATATCCACGTATGTACATGTTGTGAACCCGATAATTTGACAATATCCTTGTATGTATATGTTGTGAATCTGATAATTTGACAAAAACCATGTGTGTATATGTTGTGAACCGGATAATTTGACAATATCCATGTATGTATATGTTGTGAACCGGATAATTTGACAATATCCATGCATGTATATGTTGTGAACCCGATAATTTGACAATATCCAGGTTTGTATATGTTGTGAATCTGATAATTTGACAATATCCATGTATGTATATGTTGTGAACCCGATAATTGGACAATATCCATGTTTGTATATGTTGTGAACCCGATAATTTGACAATATCCATGTATGTATAGGTTGTGAACCCGATAATTTGACAATATCCATGTATGTTTATGTTGTGGACCCGATAATTTGACAATATCTATGTATGGTTTGAACAGTATTTTATTTCCATAAGAAGGAAAGAGGATTGGCGAACAGGCATGGCCTAAGTAAACGCCGCTCCAAGTATATATCCATGTATGTATATGTTGTGAACTGGATAACACGCAGATTTCACAGATTAACTTGAAACTTTAAATATAACCTCCTCCTGTTAAGACAACAGATATAGGATTGCATTTCACAAAATTCTCTGAAACAAAATGCCCCCATTGCATGATTGTACAATTATTACTCCTATGTTTTGTGAATATGACGCTCGCGAAGAAAATTCATCAATAAACTTGGAATTTAGTTTTCTTCAATTAAGATGAAAGACTGGATTGCATTTCATCAAATTACGCAAAACAAATGTCATAAAATGATGCCATTGCATATTTTTTCAATATTGACGACTTTGTGCTTAAACATGATAATTTGAGAATAAATTCCTCGATTAACTAAAACTTTGCTTTTCCTGTTATTACCGGGGCCCGCAGCAATGGCTTATAATATAACATACTGCAGCTAATTGCCTGGGCCTGAATACAATCAGGTGATAGCACTAGCAAAAGCGCTTTATGTCACCCGATATCTGTTGTAGCAACAGACAGTTTGGACTACATGATCACATGATGATCACGTGTCGTTTAGGAGCGCGTGTCAGCCCGGTTTAAACTTCAGGAAAGATGAGCATATGGTGTGTAAACTAATTTATGTTTGCTGGTTATGAAGCCGTAGACGAAACACCAATGTAGCTGGTCGCTAAAACATCTTTATTTGACAAACATGTGGATACCCGCTTGTATTCAACGGATATATAGACAGTTATGATTAAACACGAGTTTTATCCTTGTTTCATCAGATCGATTCACAAAGCCAGTTACATCTCTGCCGTGGCTAACGAATTTAATCCTTGTTTTATCAGATCGATCCACAGAGCCGAGTTACACCTCTGCCGTGGCTAACGAATTTAATCCTTGTTTTATCGGATCGATCCACAAAGCCAAGTTACACCTCTGCCGTGGTTAACGAATTTAATCCTTGTTTTATCAGATCGATCCGCAAAGACAAGTTACATCTCTGCCGTGGTTAACGAATTTATTCTTGTTTTATCAGATCGATCCGCAAAGCCTAGTTATAACTCTGCCATGGCTACTATATGGCATATTCCAAGGTAAAGGGCGCCAGGTTACTTAGAAGAAAACAAAAATTTGGCCTAAAAGTGTGTACTCTGCGGCAGAAATTGGTCCTTCTGAGTCTAAATTGTCAATAAATAATAGTTTTTAAACACCGGCACTACTTTTTGGATGCTCAT
>JAVFBX010152779.1:0-12082 GCA_034783855.1 Mopalia kennerleyi
ATATTTATTGGTTATTTTGGGAAAAGAAAGACATTGTTTTACCATAATACGTGCAATATTTATTGGTTATTTTGGGAGAAGAAAGTCATTGTTTTACCACAATGCATGTTAATATGTATTGGTTATTCAAGGAGAAGAAAGACATTGTTTAATCACAGTACCATGTAAATACGGTACTGTGAACGATGTCCTGTGACCAATAAACAACAACAGATTCTATTCGGAACAATGCCTTTAACTATGTAGACAACGATCGAAAATGTAGAGATATCTCGGGGAAAAACAAGCAAAGACCTATAAAATGTAAAATTATTTGTGGGTAATTTCTCGATAAAAAAGGCATTAATCTAGTGACCCTGAGTCAGTGCTTCTATTATAGAGTAAGGTTCACGGTTTGACTTTGGGGTAAGCTTAGTAGGTTAATCGCTGGCCCTGCCCACCAGTGACCCGATTTCGAATGCCGATGTCTAGTAAAATTTTCGTTCACTGCAATAAAATATAATGTAAAGTAATTTTCTTAAATGTCATCTATTTCAAGTTCAACAGTGTAGGTTTCCCATACTGACACCGCCACGATTTGATAAGCTTTGGTATCCCATTCGTTCCTTATGGTATGTGCAGTGTACAGAATAATCTTTGCCACGTTAATATTTGATTGTTTGGTTGGGGTCTAACTCCGTACTTATGGTTATTTCACTCACACGACGGCGTGCCAGCAGCCCAATAGATGGCGGAAATCACTTTCGACTGAACTTGCAAGAAACGAAGACAAAACAGGACAATATAAGATAATCAAAGGATGTCATACGAAGACATCTCAAACAGATCGGCTTCAAGTTGCCCTTTACCTCTGAGAGTACCAGGGCATTAAAAAATAGTTCCAAATAAAAATATTGAGATAGCATTTAGTGATTTCAATTTTACACCGGACCATATTATATTAGAGTAAATATTAGCCCCCTCCCCCCAACGCAACAACAACGACAACAACAACCCGAAAAACAACACAAAGACTCGCAAAGATTCGCAACACAACCAACAACACAGGATGTGATCATGCGACGTCAAACAAATAAGCCAACGCATATGATTGGTCGAGTTTATTCAAAAACCTATCTTCGCTAGTCAAGAGTTTTATACCGAGCTTCTCTGCATTACAACCCTTACCAGATTAGTCCCATATAAATAGAATCACAGGTGCGCCCCCTGTCAGTTAAACTGGAGCCTATTTAGCTTTCCCATGATCATATATTCAAGTCGCAAACTTTAATGTCTATTTTTGGCATTTCAATTTTAAGCAGACTCTACATTTTCCAAGGCGTATTTCTAGAAAACTATTCAAGTTATAAACTTCAAATTTGCGCCATTTTTTTATAAGTTCGTCTTAGATTTTTTTTAATGTCTTCTGAAAATTTTGCTTTACATTTTTATGAGACTGTCAACGGCAAGATAGACAAAAAAATCCACTCGGATCGCTCTTATCAAAATTTTAAAAAATGGGGCACCGTTTACTAGTTCAAGGACTATTCTACTCCGTCAACTAATATATTGAGTCTTATGGTTATTGCATTTCGAGAAATAAACCATGAAAAATGACGTTTATTTTTGCTAAATTTTAAATATGTTTAGAAATAATAATTGGATTTATCCATTCCCAGATTATGTAATCTTGAGTATTCAAGCTTTCCAAAAATATATACACATATATGACACAGATTTATATTCATCTGTATAAGAGACTAAATACAACGGGTGTTCTGAAAATCGACCAAGAGGTCCAGCAAGACCTTAACATTGTTGTAAAGTTATATTGGCGTATATATGAAGAGTTGGTGTCTGTATGGGGGTACATATGCAATACTCTCATTGAATTGATTGAATACCGTGAATGTATCCTTGTTTCGACCACATTTCACGCACTTTCATTATTGACTACCGCTGTCCTTTTTTCTAGCAGAGTCCTCTCGTAACCGACATCTGACTGGTTGCATAACAGTTCCCACGCATCCAATGAATCGCTTGGAAGCCGAGTCCGATTATTTGCGAATAATCAGCCAAGGATTGTAATGCAGAGTAGCTCGGAATAAAACTCTTGGCTAAAGAAGATCTGGGCATCGTTTTTTACAACTCGTATGCAGATTAACAAAGTTTCCCGATATTTATCTAAGGATTCATCTTGTAGTATGATATCATCGCAGTGTCCAAAATGATTTGCATATTTCAAGTCTCTTGTGACATATAAAATGTACCAGAAAAGTTAGTATATCAAATATTATTTGACAGTTCTAATTGAACCTATGAAAACCGGTAAGTGTAAAAATCTTGAAATTACAGTTTTGTGCAGTCTAACTTAATCTCTAAATAAGGTTGCATTGTATGAAAAACTATAAGCGGTACAGAACTCTGAATGTACCATATTACTAGCGTAGGCCCTATATTTCTAAAAGAGCGACGAAAGGCATTACTTCACTTGATTTACGAGCGTAGATCCATCGTTGTGCAGTCAACATCATACGACTAATGTAGAGTGCAGCGTACTATTGAATGAACGAAATGTTGTTTCCAAACATTCAAAAATGTGACACCAGTGAATGTGCCCATGTTTTCTTACGAATAGCATGTTACGCTGTCTATGTTTCATGAAGTAAAGACATTAGCCCAAATGTTCTACCTTGAAAACGGCAGCATTTATATTTTATAGGTTAAAATTGAAGAAAAATAATAATTTAGCACATTCAGTGAAATACAATTCGCAGCTGTGACGGTCACGAAATACAATAGACCAAAAGTCACCTTTATCTGAAAATGCTTTGGGACCAGTCGTTCAAAATAGTATTAGTTGCTAACACCAGATTAAATTGCGAATAGTGGATTAGAGATAGACCCTCAACATGGCGTGACCTCAAATAATAGCGGATTGAATTTAATAGTCCTCGAGCGACCGGCCCTTGGAGATAAAGCAGACATGAGATGCTTTGTCGTGTTATAATAATATGCTTTGTAAGAATTTTAACTCGGTATTATTTTTGAAGTTCGGGTCCCATTGCACAATGTTGTTTCCAGTTTATGTAAATAGAAATTGCTGATTGCTGACTGGTGTCGCCTGATTGTTTTAATTTCATTTATCTCGAAAATATATTTATTTATCAAACATGGTTTGGTTTAGTGCTTAACTTTCTTCAATTCCGGTAGACGGACGACTGTATAATCATGGCAATATCGGTGTTAAAATAAGAAACCCCAAAACTAGACAGAAATATAAGCCAATACTTTGGTCAAATTGTTTACATTTGTCTCGTCCAATGAGATCACTCCAGAATTTTCGGTGTAATAATCTGAACCTAGTCATGGTGGAATGAGATTGACATGATATGGTTATACAAAACATAGTGAATATTTACAGTTAGTTGTGACAATTTCTTCGCCAGGATGACACATTTGAAGCACTAAATTATAAATATGATATTTGCAATCCAAAAGCACCTGCATTACCACGACAATCATTTTGTGTCAATGTTCACTTTTTTGATGGCAGACTGGAGAGTACCACTGGAATAAAAATATATTATAAGAACTGTTCAAAACATTTCTTTTCATTTAGCTATATAAGAATTACACGATAGATGTACTGCCTCACCTTTGTTAGTGGGATAATTTCCATGCCCTTCAAACAAACATGCAAAACATTCGGTCTGTTTTGCTTCAAACGTTTTATCCATCTGCACAAGCAATGAGTGAATGACTGAAACAAAGGAAACTCTTATTTTAATTAAACATTCCTACAATCTCGGGAGATAAGATGAAGGGAGTTTGTGATCATAAGAAAACGTACTTAAAATCGGTTATCCAACGAATTTACAACGAAATTCGTGACTTTGGTTTCTGGTCATATAGTACAGCATCTTCTTGATAAGCCAAACGATTCGCCCCAACCTTCAACCATGTGAGTCGCGCATGAAGTGAAAATCCGGTGCGATCTATCTTACTAGTGTCAATTCGAATACCATCGATACTTCTGTCAAAGATGATAACTTAGCGGAATTTAGTTTGCGTTATGTCTGATGAGAACAAAAGGTCAAAGAGAAACTTTTTTCCACAATGACCTCTAGCAAATTAGGTGAACTATATTCCACCTCGCTTGTTGATAGCTTGACAGTCCGAAAACCTCTTGTAAGTCTGGTCGTTCTGATGCAACCACATTAAGACAATCTCTTGTAAATAATGGACCTAGTGCCAGGAACAAATTATCTGCTTTATTAAACCCCAAACTTCGTCGACGTTTCTTACTGGTGGTTTGATAATGATTAGGCCTACATATTCTTTGTTGTATCTTTAAATGTCTGCGACACCGCGACTGTGTCATTAAGGCGCACCATTGGCTTAATTATCATTTAATATAGGTAAACAATCACGTGACGTTTAATGTTACACGTTGGCTGATTGCCTGTACATGACAAGTAACGCAAGAAAGTGCGGGGAAAGCAAATCGTGCACCTAACTCGGCTCTGTGTGCGTGTGTTTTCCGCAAACGTTTGGATTTTTTTTGCGTGCTGCTACTCCGTTTAAGGGTAGTTTTAAGCCGACCTTTGACAGTGACACAGTTATCGCTGATGATTTCAACCTGACATCGTGTTTCAGCAAGGAGTTTCATGATGTCCACCGTATAACCTTATTGCGCAGGCAGCAAGAATTTTGTTGTTGCATAACTACCACCAATAATGTGTCTCTTCGGCGAATCGAACGTTACCAATCCTGTTGATGAAATAGGCATAAACTATATTTGTCGTCTTATATATGAAGAGTTCTTTTTCAAAACTCAGTAAATGGCAAAAACATACAAATGAAATATGCCTAGATAAGGTACATGTAGATCATTCTTAGCATTTAATGCACAATACAATCAGCGCTCAGCCACAAAATGCTCTTGCTATCGAAATAGTGAAAATAAAATTGTTGCGTTTTTGAAAAGAGCTCTCAAATGTAAGTGATAATCTTACTTTTGGATTAGAGTGAACATCGTGCGTTGAGAAATGCAGGGGGTCAAAACACAAGCTCAACTAATTCCACCAGATGGATTGCTGCATAAAATTCAAGTCTCCATATTATGTGGCAGTGGGATAGACCGAGCTTTCACACCAGATATTGCTGTCCAGTTGTAAAGATATGCCTGCCGTAATGGTCTGCTGTACAGCGTCAGACAATTTAAAGAGTGAAGTTCTCGTGGAAAGATGGGCGAGTAAGTCACTGTAAGACTTGATAAGCTCCTTGTCCCAGAGAAACATAATTAGCCTACATTGGGCGTAATTACCATGACGTCCAGTACTGAAAGTATTTCGTCAGCTTGGTAATATACGTACAACGTCAGCTTCGCCTGCTTCGTAAGAGAGGCCCCCGGACGGCTGCTGGGAAGTCATTGACGTAGGCACAGAGGCCCAGTTGCCTCCTTTCTCGGTACAGAAATACGAAATTACTTGGAGCAGATGTCTCAAGAGAAAGTGTCTTCGGTTCATAAGAGTACGATTATCAAATCAAATTGCAAACATCTTAAATGATAGTTACTTATTTTATGATAAATGAATACTCGTGAGTGTCTTCTGTTTTTGTTGGTGACAGAAATATTGTGAGTTTAACATTTAAACAGTCAATGTTTGCCAATAGTTTCGTCGTGTTAATTTGGTGGCCGGAATATCGGTAAAAATTCACAATACAGCATTTATTACAGACGTTTGTTTGTTTATTTCAATGGGGTTTTAACGCCGTGCTTGTCCTTAATTCGCCCATATGGCAGAAGAGCTAAGAAAGAAAGTTACGTATTTAAGGAATTGATTTGTCGTTGAAAAACATCTACATCAATTTAATGCTGCACTGGATATATCGAGAACTACTTCTTGTATAATACTGAAGTTCATACTTTCCATGTCGTGTTCTCCATTTACAGGAAAAAATTACATAATGAATATGCCTATTTAGTATCGTTTTTTCATTGATTCGAATCCATATTCATATATCACAAATTCTCCTGGATTGGTTTGTATGTTTGCTTGATGGGGGTGTAACGTCGTATTCAAGGGCATTGTACTTATATGTCGATAGATTGTCTACTTCACAACTTGGCTTATGACGTTGGAAAACCGAAAGAAACTTAGTAAAACCATCCTCACGATTGTCGGAGCCACATCGTGTGACTCTCATATAACTGATGGTCGACAGACGGTCTCGATCCCGTGAACGGTAAATCGATGTAGGATTAGTAAGCGCACACGCTACCGTTTAGGCACCACCACGGGCCGCCTGGATAGGAAATTATTTAGCCCGATATGTGAAGTATGCGAGGTTATTACTTATATTAAATGTTTATTGTTGCTCATGTAATGATGCGCTGTATTGTAACTCTGCCAATGCCACACAGTAAGGGTGATATATATATCTCTGAATGGAATATTGGCGTTTTTCTTATCGTTGCTGTTTTGTACAACTTTTTGCTGCATTTATTTCTTGAAATTGTTGTAAGCTTATATGCAATATAGTCCTATTGCTCTGTTATTGTTCGGGATTGAAGATAATTCAGTTTTCTGTGTAAAAACTGAAATAGTAGAAATATTTTGTGATAACTAAATCGTGTACACCCTGTTTTCAAGAGGCCAACTAATCAAAGACTTTTCAAGGAACCGAACATAAATCAAAGAAGGACCTGACTTATTGTGGGATCCCAACACATCTTGGAAATATAATCAAATCGAACAAACGTTGACATCCAAAACTTAAACAGTTAGTCACGAGAACAATAAGCTTATCGAAGAATCAACGAGACAAAGCTCGCCAAATTGTAGGAGGGATTTTCTTAGGAATTTGAAACCTTAAGCAGTAGATAAAGGCAAGATTTAGAAAAAGGGGGATGTTTCCTCCGCCTGTTTTTCTTGCTTTTCTTCGGTAACAAACTCGAGTTTCATAGCGTTTCAGTGGCTGGGAGATGTGTTACTGCAGTTATTTAAAAGAACTAAATCGCTTTCTTCCACGAAGGTGACAGCAAAAGCTATTGTCCCAGTTACTGTTTTGGAGAGATCGCTTGCAAATTATCGCCTTTAGGTTTCTGACAGTGCTACAGATTGATATAAGATACGAATGTTCTACCAGCAGTATTTCTTGGAAATGTTGTATCAAGCGCTTGTAGTTGGTAGCCTACAGTTGTGCACACTCATGTTGAAGTCGCTACATCTGATCAGCAAGGTTTCATGGGATTCCATTCACTTCCGGGTACAATCAATTTTTTAAAATAATACCACCACACGAGAAATTATAAAGATGGGAATTTCTCCGTCCAATATTTTGAATGCGCCTTACATAAAAAAATAACAATTGTCAAAAATAAATCATAATAATGGTACTGAAAGACGAGAATAAAAAAGATTCTCATTACTGCTATAACGTATCGACAAAGTTTCCATGGCTGAAGCCGGAAGTTACGTAGAATCTAACGAGATTTATGTAACTGCTTAATGGGAAAACTAAAAAAGTGCGAAAAATTGACTACATTGATGGTCTTCATTTGGGGTAAACATTTCGGCTAGCTAGACTGAAACTGACATTTTAAGTGAACTATCAAAATAAAAAAGATGAGAAGTCGGCATTCTTTACATGTATGTATGTGTGTATGTATGTATGTATGTATGTATGTATGTATGTATGTATGTATGTATGTATGCTAATAGGGGTGTTTTAGAAGTTCACCTCTGTCCAATTAAGAGATAGGAAACAATAAAAACAAATGTTAAATATTTCGTCTGTGCATGTGATTTTTTTTATATAATATGATCGGTATTTTGCTGCGAACGATCTGTTGTGAGTCTGCAACTTGAAATGGTCATGTAGCTTATGACGTTAATTTAAGAATGGTATCACGGCTAAAGCAGGAGTCAAAATAAGGTGACGGTCCGACTTGGATGCGAAGGGCAGATGCAAATGTCTTCTCCACGGCTTTCTCGTTCGAATTTGGTGAATCACTCATTATCTAATTTATCAAACATATCGCAGATTTGTCTTGCTTTGATGATATATCTTCAATCTGAACCCGGTTGGAAGGTACATTCGTCCAAACAACAAGTATGCAGACGGCAAGCGCGTAGACACGAGGGCAGGACTGGTCTGGTATTTCGGTTATAGCCCGCCGCGAACGATCTGTTGTGAATCTGCAACTTGAAATGGTCATGTAGCATATGACGTTAATTTAAGTCTTATATTTAGCGTTAGGTTTAGGCTTAGGTTTAGGGTTACGCTTAGTATTAACCCTATTCCTGGACTAAGGAATCACGTTTTGTCTTACATGGAGGACAAGGAAATCAACCTGGAAATCACACGACGTGCCGACGTCGTCAGCAACTAATCACGAGGAATCAAACTCGTTCAATATTTTGCTGTTTGTTGCAGACTTATCGACTCCGTGTAAGGGCAAACATGCAACTGGAAATCGGAGTCTTCAGTTGTGTCATTCAACAGAGGTTTAGTCACATGATTTAAAGAAAAAAATGGCGACGCACGTAAAAAGTTTTTTCATGTAGCCTGGTAGAAATGATAAGCGTAAATTTATCTACATCGCAGTTGATTTGGATAGAATTGTCTTGGAAATGTTTGGCGCCATTGCTTTGTCACAACGGTAGTTGGCTTCAAATACAGTCAAGTCAAGAAAGTTGATATCCCATTTTCGTGGAAAAATCTGTCTATCCTTTCTGGAAACATGTAATGCTGCCCTTATGCCTTTTTATTAACGGAGCCGTATGTTGTTATCCAGAGGTGGTGAGTGGGATAAGGCAAAAATATCATTTTTGGGCCTAGATAACCTCAAGCGGGTTTGACCTTTCACGTGAAGCCAGATATTGTTTTACCCAAAGGGGATATGTAAATCTCGTTCTCTTCTACTCTTCTCCATGGTTCCTCGTTCAAAATCTGTCCCTATGTTTTGAGAACCAATCTTTCGTAGCCCTTTTCAGTATTGCCGTTGAGTGTAACCGTAGGACCGCAAAGGATAATTTGTATCTTTTTAACTTCGTGTTTATGCTAGAACTAGAAATAAAGAAGGATGTACCCGGAAGTGGTGTGAATAACGTGGAATGTCGCAGATCACACGAGGTAACGTACAGACCCAAATCTGAGCATCCAGAGATTACACGGGAGAGCCATTTATAAGCACTGGTGACTAATCGAAGGGCATTTTGCCTCAACTATTCAAAAAATACACGGGAGATTGGTGCGATTTTGTTTTTGGAAGCTGATAAGTGAAAGATATTTGTACGAAGATGAGTTAATGGTCCTTCTTGGATGATTAAAATAACAGAAAACTCGTTGACGTTGAGAATAGATAAAATGCTGGTATTTGTTTCATCAGGAATATCTTTACTTCACTTTTGAAAAAAAATTCATCAAGCTGAGTTATCGGCATTCCTAGTCTCACTATTCTGCGACACTCACCCTAGTCGTGCCGTTTGCCATATTGACTGTCATCACCGTCCTCAGCCGAATTATAACAAATCACCTACCAGCTTTTTCGATGATGTGAATGTTTCCTGTGTGACACACGTTACTCCAATCCATTGCGCAGATCTACGCCATTTACCGGATGCTTTACTATGAACATATATTAACATTTGCGCCTCTTTGTGTTGGATGCGTTTGGACCAATGGTTGTTTCAGCTCAATGGAAATGTCAAATATTTTTGTTTTTATTAAAAACCTTCGGCTTTATGTTATAAATTTGTGGTCTGGTAATTAAAAAAACACAATGCAGCTATTTGTATTTCTTGGCCACATTCTGTTGATGGGTTAATCAAAAGCCGTTAATTCATTAAAGAGTTCGCTGATGGCATGGCGAAGCGGGCGTAAACATGAAGTCCACAAAATGGTCTCTCAACATAACATAGTATTTAAAAGATGTTACACAAATCAATAGTTATAACTTATTTCCATTTTGCTATTTTTACTTCCGGCAAAGGTAGGTCGAGGTTTGCTGCACTTCCCCATATCTGCAAATGCCCGGACAAGCGGAATCCAACATTTGGCTTATTGACCAGGAATGATGGGTTAAGATAAGATACTATTAATTTTTATATCAACTGCTTTAAAAAAACAAATGCTCCAAGTGTTTCAAGTTCCTGAAGGTTGTGGTGTGGGTAAATGGGTCTTTGCGATGGGGAGTTTGGACTAGTCCTACATTCATGACTGGTTGAAATAGTCCAGAGCCAGCGGTGTAGCCTTTGAACTTTGTAGCAAATGCATCATCAATTTCTCTAACAGATTGTGAAACTTAGCTCTGGCATCCTCTGGCAGGTTATTGTTGGGATCAATTTCGATGGAGGTTGAATGTGGCAGAGTGGAAGTCTACTGTTGGGCCGCTGGTTGGAATAGAAGTGGAGGATTATATTATTGATGCGTATACGTGGAGGAGCTTGAAGGGGTATCGGTAGTGTTTAGGATGCGGGCCTATCCAGAAACACTGGACTCAATATCTGGCTGTGGTTAATCTCATTGGTAAGCTCTTCAGTCAAAGCAAGGCTCAATTGCTACTGGTAAATCGAGTTCCAAAACTGGCAGGACCATAAGGTTGTTTTGTTGGTAGGGACACTTAGTAAATTTGCTCGGTTGCTCCGCTCTCCAGTCTGAGGCGAATGGTATCACGGCTAACAAAGGAGTCAAAATAAGGTGACGGTCTGACTTGGATGCGAAGGGCAGATGCAAATGTCTCCTCCACGGCTTTCTCGTTGGAATTTGGTGAATCACTCATTATCTGATTTATCAAACATATCACAAATTTGTCTTGCTTTGATGATATATCTTCGATCTGAACCCGGTTGGAAGGCACATTCGTTCAAACAATAAGTATGCAGACGGCCAGCGCGTAGACACGAATGCAGGACTGGCCTGGTAATGCGGTGTGCGTGGTAACGTATGGTAATGTTGGCGCTGTGATAACGCTTACGGACGCCAACGGAATGGACAAGACCTACCCTTGATGCGTGCGTCGTCACAGGAATTCAATTCGCCGTGTAAAGGTGTCAAAGCTTGAGAAATCTCCGGTATAGTCTACGCCAAAATGCGTGACCAAAATACACCAAAAGTCAATGAAACAGCAATTATCAGTCAATCAGTGCAAAAAAAAAATCACTGGCACAGCAAAACTGTCGTGGATGAAACAGCTCTTGCACTTTAAAATCCATTAGTTCTGGTTTTGAGATCATAACTTCTAAACTGTAATAGACAGTTTGTTAACAACTGTAACAATCACTGTCAAAACATTTTTACATATGCAAGTTTTCTTTCATCCAAACTAGTTGGTTCCAAGAGTTTGTGTACGACATCAATGCAGTATTTGATCATAAATCTCCTCGTAAATCCAATCCCATCTGCACCGTCTGGCAGCTGTGCCGTCAGTGTTTTTCATCCAGTGTTTTGATAAAGAGGCACAGTATGCTTGACCTAACAAAAAATCAGCTTAAACTGCTTTAAATTTAAACATATGTCATAATTCATAATGAGTTTGATAAAAATTCATAACCAAATTAATGAGTTGGATTATATTTAATTTAAAACACACAAAAAGTCCTCTTCGCCTTTCTTGTAACCCGTGAGCATTTGGCGCCAGTGGGGGGCTTCTGGACCTTTGCCTTTTGTGCTACTGATTATGTGACCAGTAGATTTGCTAGATAGACTTTAAGTAGGCTTGGTTTTATAAAATAATCCACTGCCGGTAGGAAAGAGCTTATGTTGCCCTGGTGCTCCCCAAGCTCAGGGACAGCAAAAAGCCGACTGTTTTTGTTATATTTACTGTGTCTTGTGATTATCTCGTCTTATCGCTGTTTCATTCCAGTCATATGAGTCAAACCACAAAAACTTCGGCAAACAAACATAGTATTCGTATTATATATTTTTATCGTAAAGAAAGAACAATTTGCTTGCCAAAACAGGCTTTGAACTCGGGTCTTGATCCAACAGACTGCACTTCTAAGCCAGAACTCATCATATATTCTAATAAGTAACTGCACTAGCACAGGGATGTCGATAAACACATGTGTATAGCAAACAAGCCTTTCAGGGG
>JAVFBX010152889.1:0-15267 GCA_034783855.1 Mopalia kennerleyi
TCCCCTTCCCCATACTGATCATTTGTACCAAGTTTGATCAAATTTGGCCAAGCAGTTCTTGAGAAGAAGTCGAAAAAGTACAAAGCCCATAAGTTTGACCTTTTTTGACCCCATGTGACCCCAATAAGGGTCCAAAAGAGTCCATATGAACAAATCTTAATTCCCTTTCCCTACTGATCATTTGTACCAAGTTTGATCAAATTCGGCCTAGTAGTTCTTGAGGAGAAGTCAAAAATGTGAAAAGTTTACGCCGCCGACAGACTGATTTAGATCGGGTAAGCTCACTTGAGCCTTTGGATCTACAATTATAGTCAAAGATTATACTAGTATTTGAAACAGCATTGATACAATATGCAACACTCCACATTATGGTTGTGGTATCATTTACTGTCAGAATTACACCAATAATCACCTTCATTTTAGCGAGATGGTCCTAAACACTTATCAACCTGAACCATATCTTTAACGGATTACCAATGGTTTTTGTCTCTTTCAGTTGTTTGTGGATAAAGACACTGTGATCAACGCCGTGTCTTCCTCACATGACGTACACTTATTGAAGATTGATAACAAAGAAGATGATATTGTAACCCGGATTAACAACTGGCTTAAACTGATGATATCAAACATACATCAAGAGGAAGAGGTGAACAGAAATAGAATGAGAGTGTCTGAAGTTAACCACCTCATTGATCAGATGAGAGATGAAATGGATAATTTAGAAATGATTCAAACAGGCAACTATTGAAGGTTGTAACACAGAAGATTCAATTTCTGCATCCTTTAATTTACGAAAGAGACACTTGACAAAGACTTTTTTATGTGCAAATGTTGCACAAATCATGACATCACTTATTCATTATTGTATATAACATTCATCAACCGCCATGGGAAGTTAATGTGATTTTAGTGGAGTTTTACTATACATCAAGCTGTGATATACCAATTGACATAAATAATAGATTTATTAATCCTAACAGGTTGTGTTGTCTTCAGTCAGCTGGTTTTTTTTAAATTCTCCTTAATTTGTTTGCATTTGGTTTCTGTTGTATTCGGCTATTTCACTCATATGGTAGAAAGAACTCCATTATAACATCATCATATAAAGACACTATCAGTCAACAAACAATGGTAGGATACAATAGATGGTACTGTATGGTATCCTCAAACATATCACTGTCCTGTTGCCACCGCGCTCTAACCAACCACCACATCACTGATTGGCTTCTTGGTAATAATCATATCAACAGAAGTGTTTTTAAAATTACAGTTCTAAAGAAAATATACTGACTTTATTAACATTTAACAAGATAATTAAACACAAAAATATGCAAATTAAAAGAATTTATTTGTCCGTCTTCATCTGACTATCACACTGTATTTTACTTATATGATGACACATTGTTCCTTGCCTTATTACGGTGGAAAACCTCGTAAAAACTACCCTGCGATTGCCGTAGCCACATCGTGAGACTCCCTCATATATGATCGACAGACGGACTCAATCCCATGAACGGTAAGTTGGAGTAGGACGTGCACACGCTACCACTAAGACTCAGGGAGTTGAGTTTGATTGTGAGTTATCTCAGACCACACGAGATAAAGTTATAAAATAAATAGTCATTAAACTCATTATATCACATTAGATTTTGACTCTTTCTAAATGATTTGTGTTGTTACTACAGTCATCCTTTAGAAAGATCTGTTAAAAACATGATCATAATGGTGACATGTGTATGATGTGTTCCTCCTGACCAGGGGTAATAAGAATCCCTAATATAGGTTTACTAGACTGAATGTGTTAACATAAGATGCACAAGAAAAAATGTTTTTTCATGTGACCTAGAGTTACTTAATTTTGATTTTGTTCTTTTCAAACATGTTTTGCTACAAACCAACTATAACTGGCAATGCACTTTGCTAAAGTTATTGTCAATCTCCCATGAATTAAATATCCCAGTGTTTGAAGATCTTCTACAAGTGAACATGACTATAAAACAACCTGCCGACTAAAGGGTCAGTGACTCTGCAATGTTTTTTGTTTTGAAGAGAAACTTTCACTACACCAATGAACAAAGAGAGCAGCAGATGCCAAACGAGCCTTCATTTCCTCTCTGTCTAAATCATGGGCCCATTCTACATTACCCCACTGTTGTACCTGCAAGGAGAAACAAAATGAGGACAAGTCTGGTTTTCAGTTTTCACAAAGACAAACATCCAATAGACAAGAAAAAAAACAAAATACAGAATTTTCTTTATATTTCTTCATATAATGTTTTACAGTAAAAAGAATCTCCTCCTGTAACAACTCATTTTGTATAAATGGTTACTAAATCACTACAACCTCTGAACACAGAAGTAAAGTTTGAATGTCAACAAAATCCATGCAAAAGTAATTTGACTACTCTTCCAACAGATGACGTCTAGTGCAGACACATATTGAAAGGAAATAATTGAAAAATATTTTTGATTCTCAAACTGTATATGACTGTAATTGTCCAGTAGAAACAAGAAAGCTGCATACAAAATTCCAACAAAAAATAAAGTGAAGACAATTGGATGAAAGGTAAACATAAAGTCTCCCCCAGTATCACAAATAGGACTTAAACCCCTATCAGAAACTTAACGCGTACTCCCGGGTATTGCACTTATATGATGAAGGAATTCCACTTCACACTGCTCTTGCCTAATTAAGGTGGGAAACCTTGTAAAAACCGACAGACAAACTTGATCCTGTGAATAGTAAATCAAAGTAGAATCATGGAATCATACCAAAAGAATAAGATACTGGGTGAAGACACTGACCTGAAACTCCTGTTCTAACCGTGCCAACTTCACAGCAGTTTCCACAGACAATTCTTTATCTACTACAGCTAACATGATGATCAGGGATTTTAAGGTCTCTACACCGGACTGGAAACCTAAACACAGATAAATCATCTAACATAAACCTCTTCAAGAAAAAGAAAAAATTTGTTAATCCCTAAAATATTTGGTAAAAGAAATTAACAATATTTAGACAGTATCAACATAAATACAGACGATTCAATTGTGTAACTCAGATTTGCAGACAGTATTCTGAGAGTTGAAGGACTTACCAAATAATGCCCAGTCCCCGTAAGAGAGTAAATGCTGTTTTAATTTGTTGTGAGTTTCTTGAGAAATTTCTGGTATTTGGAAACCAGTGGTAGGTGTCACTTCGACGCCATATCTGATAAACATACAGGAAAATTGAAAGATTTACCTAAGAACAGATTTAATATCCTTTCCTACACCTCCATATATATGTTACCGAGAGGTATATCAAGTTAATATTGTACAAAAACAGTAACAACACACTGGCAGATGGAATGCCTTGTATGAATCTCTTTTGCACCACCATCAGAGTTATTCCCCTTTGATGCCAAAGATTGCTTTGTCAAGATGGTCAGTTCTCAGAAAACTGTATGCTCGCTTCTCAAACATGCAACATTTGTTAAGATTCAGAGGGATGAGATGCAAAACAGGGTGCAAAAAAACAAAGTTTGTACATTTGACCCTTAGCTCATAGAGCACTATATAGCTCAAGCTCTCTACAATAACCTGCAGTTCGGAGGCAATCACTTTATGCTACTCTGTAAAGGGGTTTCTATATACTTGGGGTTCAAAGCCCAGTAAAGATTTTCAACACAGTAAGCACTAATATTTACAAATCGAGAATAAATGCAAAGAAAATAGCATTTTAGCAAAGTTGGGTTTGATTTGATTGATTGACTGGGGGTTTATTCCATATTTAAGGTTATTTCACTCACAGGACGGCATGCCAGCCCAAGGCCAACAGGAAGGTCTGTCCCAACCCTCCGCTGCAAAGTTGGGGAATCGTATGATTGGGATATTTATTGTATTAATAATCCATACTTGTTACACACTGAAAAGTAACACCCACACCACTGATTTATTATAATTCTTCTCGGCATACGATCATGAATCCACACTGACACGATTCGAATTAACAGGCATACATGATCCAATCAAAGAGAACACCTCCTTAGACTAACCTATCAGAGAACCAGCCAATCAGTGGATCCCAAAGTTTCTTCTGTACCAGAGAGAGCTCTGCTGGTTCTTCTACTCGATAACTGGAAATAAACAAACACCATCTTCGTTTTGTATAACAGAAAATTACAATTCCACTTCATTGTGTCAGTAATAATGCAATATGGAAAATATAGCCCTCCTTAACCTGTGGTGTTATGTAGATTACCAATGTGTGATTACACTTGGAACACATTGCCCTTAATTTATTTAATACTACCAATACTCTAACATGGTCCACAAGCAAAGGGTAATCATTAAATACGCTATGAGTGTAACAATGATGTCTTTACTTTGAACGGGAGCATTTGTTTGTTTGTTTGATTGGTGTTTAACATCGTACTCAAGGGACAAAAATAAAACAGATCAGCTTCCTGTTTCCCTTGAGCTCTGAGAACACCAGGGAAACAGAAAGCTCCTCTTTTCTCACCTCTTACGATCGACCAAGGAAGCCGGGGAGTATTCTGCAGGACTGGCCACCCGCTCCCCCTCGAGGCTTGAACGGGAGGAAGATTAATTTCCCAACACAGTCCAACACTTCACATTATATGGCTTAGGCTATGCTAGTGTTAATTACTGTTGGAATACAACACCATCATATAAGTAAAATAAGATTGAGCACAGCGTAAAACATGAATCAATATGGAGGTTTTGAGTTATGACCGTACGACGTACAGAGTGATGTCCCTTTGCGAACTGGCACTGTAGGGCAGCCTGCCTTTACTTTAACATTGTGGGTTGTTGGTTTGCAGGAAAATATGGCTTTAACATTGTAACTTTTGCAAAAAAATTTGTTTTAAGCTTTGGGTGAAGGAAATGCATACGGTCCCATTAACGTTTACCTGTTAGTTTCCCTATACCGCCCATGTTAAAAATCGTCGATTAGCCTACGTTATTTAGCAAAGGGACGTCAATATGTTGTTGTAACATCATAAATGGAAACCCCCGTATTAACCAAAACCCCATTCATTATTTCTCTTTATACTGACCCTGATTAAAAATTATGTATACGGTATAATCAGACTACCAATCAAACATAGAATTCCTGGATCAAATGAAAGCTCTTATAATCACCGTACATATCACATACTGAACTCACCAAACCGTGTCAGTCTCCAGGAAGTGGACAATCCCATCCACCAGACTCTCTGCACACCGCTCAGTTGGATTATCAGTGGCAATACTACACAAAGCTGTCTGAAAATTAAAAAACAAGGACAAATAAGTTGCTACAGACATTGATTATTGATTGGTGTTTAACATCATGCTGAAGGGTATAGGACAAATATGACAGCCATGTACAATAAAAGTACTGTGTCAGAAAATTGAATCTGCTCCCAATATGTGAACTTGAAGTTACCTTGGAGTGAATGGTCAGAACAGATCCTATTGTCACATGTAACTATCAGTCAAAGTATCATGACAACATATAAAGAAGTTGGAAAGACATGGTCCGGGATTGACACTATAACTAAATATAGATCTGCTCTTGACCTAAGACGAGTAAGTTCAAGGTCACAGCCTTGAGTAATGGTCGTGACATGCTTTTACATCCTATGTAAATTGTAACAAGATGTATGATGTAAAGTTTTTGGAAAATCTCTGTTTAACAAATATGATTAAACATACTAAAAGTTAAGATAAGGGAACCTACCATATACATCGTGTGTTTTTTAATGATATCTTTCTGGTTATTCCACTCTGTTGCCACAGCTAAAGCTAGTGCTTCGTGCGGTATGTGCAGCGAACTCCCATTTGGGGTTTTCAGCTTTTTTTTATCCAAGTTGATTTCAAATAATCCTACATGTGAGGGAACGGAAATCATACATAGATTAGCTGGTGACTTTTATTATCAATACCTGTATTAAGACTGAAATGTCATGATTTGATCACATGTGTAATATTCTAATCACAACATTATAAAGTAAAATTCATCAAAAGCATTTTCATGTGCTGTCATATAAAATATAGTGGAGAACATACAGATGTAGAGCCATTCATGTTGTTGTATTAAGTTACACATCATCAAATGAGTGCAGACAACCAAATATTTTCAGTTGAAAGTTTTGCAGATAATTGTACTAAGGTTTTACCCATGATACTGGCATTTCACTCACAGGACAACAGATTGTCCACATCTCACTCTGCCTTACCTACAATTATACAATGGAGAACTGAAAGAAACCTTGTAGATGCCTTCCATATGCTTGCAGAGTCATTTAGTGCGACTCGGCGTCGCTCACATGCCTGAAGTTCACTGGGAGACTCAAATGTGATTGATTGATTGATGCCACGTTTAAGGATCTTTCACTTATATGACGGCTGTGTTTTTCGACAATAATTGATACTAACACAACCCAGATGTTGAGCGTTTCTATTAAGTTGGAAAGTTAATTTTCCTGCAGTGCCAAGCAAAGATAGTATTGCTACTCTTCAAACTAACTACCCTTAGCCACAGATTGACTGTAACCTGTGAGCAGGACATCAATGTAGTATGTCACACTAGCCAATAAACCACGGTCATGGGCCCAGCTTGTACTTGGTAATTAATGGTTTGCTTTCAAAGGTGTAAAAATATGTGAACTCGTTAGCTGTAAGTACATACCTCCATTTGTCTGTGAAATTGTTGCCTGTTTATAGAACTTTTTAATTTCTGAAAATAGGGAAATAGTAGAAAATGTATATTTAAACACCAAATCATATGAAAATGCCCTGTCCAGGTTATTTGGGTTGTTTCATTTGTGTAAAATATGCAGTACTTAAAGCTGTTTCACTCATGTAACAGTGGACAAGCCCGATGAGTGAATAAAACCACCATCATTGTTGGCAACAAACAGACAAGACAGAAGACTCCAAGAACTCTTAACACAGTCACAACAACATCACATCAGGCATGTGCTGTAATCTTTTCTGGCAGAACCTTAAAATTGGTCTTCTTAATTTTTGTAAGATAACCGAACGCATTTTTCCAGGGTTTTCTGATTTTTGGAATATTTAAATGTGCCTTTGTGAAAAATAAAGCAAAATGGCATTGATAACAGGATGACAAAATCCGATTATACATATATATATATATAAGGGCAGCACAGTAGTTCAAGTTATTGTGAGATATTTTCAAACTGAGTCAGCCATAATCTTGTTACTTCCAATCAGTTCATAGGTTCATTACAAGGACTTCCTTTTGTTAGGAATACATTTTAAAAATGACCTAGGCAGGTGACCGTAGGGACATATCTGGCTGTAGAGTCCAGGCCCACAAACTGCCTCAGCTTGCCTTAAAATATATCAAAGGGAGGGAACCAGGGTAGGCAACTTACACAATTAGCAATGAAATTTAATGACACATCTGTGACAGTTGTATATATATGATATAGTATTATCAGTGTTTCTAGTGTACTGGTAAAAGAGTGTGAAAGCTGGTGTTTAGGGCAAATGGGTGAATCAGATTTGTTTGGACTGCATTGCTGCACATGCATTTAATACAGGGTGCATATTCCCCATTATGCTTCACTGCTGGTTCAGACCTCCTGTCATCTAACTCTGACATCACATCATATGTGATAAAAGCTATGTCAGTACCCATTAAACTGGACATGCATTATATTAGCTACTGAGTTTGAGCACTTCTAATCGTGTAATTGTCGTAGGCCAGGAATGTGGCGGCATGACAACATGTAATTGGACCGTGATGTTCTACTTTTTTAAACGCAGCTACTGGACTATTTAAGGTTACAATTGACATACCAAATGTATCAAAGCATTCAGATTACAAAACAATCTTGGACAGTAGTTTATTGAACACATAAAAGTCGGTAATTGTAAAAACTTTAAATGACTCAGTGTGGAGAGCTCAAACTCTGCATCTCAAGATAAGGCTACATGATATGATAGACGATCAGAGATACAGAACTCTGCATCCAGAATTATATGGGAGATTCACACTTCTAGGCAATAAACTTCTGCCAATACAAAGTCCCACAGCATGCAGCCTACAATGCACTGATGTGACAGCCCTTCTCAGAGCCTCTGGTCACAGTTGGATCCTGGAAGCTGCCACATTCGGCCGACTCCTTCTCCTACGATATTTAATAATTGTTGACATTTGTTGGTAGAAGAGTGACTGTGTGTTCTCGCTAAATATTGAAACATGCACAATGACTGCATGATATAGATCCAAGTGTCTGTAATATGTCGCGTACGTTTTATAGCATTTGGGCCTACACATTTGTGATTGTACAGAATTTTATTAGCAGAAGTACAAAAATGTAGGCCTAGACCTTTTTAGACTGATATATATTTCATTTTGCACAAGTTTGTCCACAAATTCACTGATTTCGTTCCAACTGACACTTCGCCCTTTTACCTCTGAAAGAATAAAGTCTTGAAGATAAAGAAATGGTTCTTATTTGTGTCAGTCTTGAAAAACTAAGCATTGATGCTTGTTGACACACCTTTATCATGGGCGCCGCCATATTTCTTCTCTTGACTTGTTATCGTGGCAATGATTGGTCGACATCGAGGATGGATAGCGAATAGCCAATGATCTTTGAGTTTACAAAGCAAACCCACTTATTTGCGATGGTGGCTTTAGAAGTTTCATTTTAGTCATGCCTGTCAAAGTTCTTGTAGATCCACCGCCACCAGAACACTCTCAACAACCCGGTGTGACTACGACACTTTTGTACAATGGCTCCAGATTTCAGGGACACCAAAAGAGCAAAGGGAACTGTTATGATGTTGAAGTTGTGTTGCAGGTTGGTTACACGGGTAAACTCGTTCAAAAAAGCCGGCATTTTCAGTTTAGTTTTTTCATATGTCCATAGACTTGAATGGATACTATTTATGATTTAACGTTTTACAAAGAAGATTGCCAATGTTTAAATTTGATGCTAGCACAAATGCTTTATTACTGAGTGTTATTTTTGTTGGATTTATAAGGTTATATTACAAGAAGAGCATAACAGCCTGACTGTTTTGCTTATGACTGCAATTTCCAAATGTGTGATATTGTACGGCTAGCCCTAAAATGACTGGACAATTTTACACTATCGTGTAGCTTAGCGACTTTTGTCGGTCATGACGATTGTATGTACAAAACTTTAGCACAACAGTGCCTGATCCAGACCAATTTTCAACCCCTTTAAAAGGGTTTGGACTACACAAGTTTGGCCGCCCAAATTGCAATTGCACAAAATGCAGAAAATAATTAGATCAAATATAAACAATGAAACAATAAAAATGCAAAATTTTGACTCCCTTTCATATTTTATTTCCAACCAAAAATGCACTAAAACTGAATTATTACCCCTTGTATTAATAGTGCCCTTGACCTCGCCCTATATTTTGCTGCTAATGTAAATGATGGGTGCCCAAAAGATGTGGCTGCCTAAATCTTATTGCACACCAGCAATTCATTAACTTAATTGCAAAAGATTTTTTGGTGGCGACTCCTTTACTGCACCTAAAGAGATTCTCAAATCAGCTAACAATGGTTCCATGTAGCTATCAATTGGCACAAGTTTTTTTACCTAATTAATGTCTTTTTTTTGATAATTACAAGGTGAAGGCGACCAACCAAGGGCTTAGGCAAGCACCTGTGCAAATGGACACTCTGAAGTGAACAATTGCCGCATTTGGACACCCTGTTTAAATAAACTTTAACATGGAGGAGATAGGAAAACTGTCAAAATTGGACACCCAGTTATTTGAAAAGTGAAACAAAATTACCATTTTGGACACCATACTTCTCTGTCCCTGCCACCGACACAAGGCTTCAATGTAACATGTGATAAACAATTATTTTCACGTGACCACTGACTAGCTCCTTCACTGATTGGATGATGTAATTTTAGGGGGCAATTTTAGGTTGCATGTTTAAAGTTTTGCACAAACTGGGCGATAGCTCGCCAATGAAATGCAAGATTTCAAACAAGCTTGATCCCTTGGCATTAGTCAACGTCATTTGCATCGCAAGTTTGTCACACACAAGACTTTCCTTGTGACCATAGTGTAAGACAGAGGGGTGACACCCTGTTTCAATTAAATTTAAAATAGGGAAAATTTCAAATGAGACACCCTTATTTATGTAAAAAGGGTGATTCGAGACCCCCTCTTCTTGATTTCTGGCTAAGACTTAGCTCGATTGGTAAGAAGCTTGATGACCTATGCGTATGCAGAAGAAGTCCTTGTACAAACCCCATACAGCTACATCACAACTGTCGATAGGAAAATCTTAATTGGCATGATATCATGAGGTTTCCTCCTGGTTTTCCAGCATAATAGAGCAAGGAACAGTGTGAAGTGGACAATCTGTTGTCATATAAGTGAAATACCCTTGAGTACAACGTTAAACACAAATCAAACAAAAAACAATCGAAAAATCTTTAAGCTGCACTTGTGAAATTCAGCCTGCTTGCAAAGAAATTATTCAAAATTTTCAAATTAAATAACTTCTAACTGCAAGACATAAAAGACAATGTTCTTATGAACAAATAATAAAAACATGAACAATGCTGTTCAATTTGTTTACTGATTTTATTATTTCAGTATGTTGATATGGAAAATGCTTACCTATGTGGCTATCTAAAGATAAATGGGTTAACAGAGGAATATCCAACATTAACTACCTTTTTTGACGGAGAAATAATCAGTAAAAAGCATCCGTTTCTAACAAGAAAATGGGAGGCTGATGAGGATGTTGACAGAAAACACTGGGTAAGTATTGTTAATGACATTTAGTTTTGTGGGTAAATGAAACTCGATTAAAATAATACCAGAATAACCTTACACCCTACTGGCCTAGACATGCTGAACTGCAATGAATAAATCTTGTGTCTGAACTGCATTAAAGTGCTGATATCGACACAGAAAAGTCAAATAATGTTTGTGAACCGTTATGAATGTTAAATGGGGCCCGAGGCTGTGGCTCTATCGATTGCGGGGTTGGTTTATATTAGGTTTCTTTCCAGTTTTCTACCGTAATTAGGCAAGGACCAGTGTGAAGTGGACAATTTGTCATCATATGATTATCAGTGAAATACCCTTGAGTACAAACGAACAAAAGAATGTTAAATGGTGAAAAATGACATACCCTAAAGTCCCTAATGGAAAATGTTGTCCTTTTTGTACCAATTTAAATGAACATTCTATATAACTTCTATATAATTGTTTATGTTTAACAAGGACTTTGTCGCACACACTGATTGACTGACTTAGTGAATATAACTGTCAGCCCCATTGAAGCTGCATACACAACATCCGTTTGTTAGAACATTCCTGAACTAGTGGTGGAGGGCAGAAGGGAGGATCTTGTGTCCTGGTGCTCTCTGAGCTAAGTGATGTGCTGCAACATGAAGCGGATCTGTTTGTGACTTCCTTGTGCTGCGTTATGTGTTTGTCCTGTTTTTTCCTTGTCACCAGTGGTGGTTTCCTCTGATCATATGAGTGCATTAAGTAGGGTGTTAAACCCCAATGAAACAACCGAACAAATCCTGATCAAGTGAAATGACTTGTTCATCATCCCTGGTCACCTGAATATCATAGTATTAACTAACGATTTAAAAATTTACTATTTTGTAAGCTGAAGAAAGTGTTAGATATGTTTTATAATCGTATTGTTTTTGTATTTTCAGGGAAAGTTCCTGTCCTTCTTTCAGTTTGCAAAAACATTCAATTCAGACAACTTTGATTACGATGAACTTCGGAACACAGATTTTGTGTTTATGAGATGGAAGGTACTGACAATAATATATTATGGCTTTCTTTTTATTTTTTCATGGTAACTCTTGGATGGACTCGTTGTTCATATGATGGCTTACAGTTTTTGAACAACTTAACTTGCAAAAAATCAGTAACAGTATACATTATACAAATCCTTGAATGATCTTTATCCGCCTCATATGAAAGAATTTACTAACAATGTGCCTTCTAATCAAAATCTCAGATCTGCTTCATCTAACAAGTTATTAATACCATTTCCCAAATCTGAGCTATTCAAAAAAAGTATTTCTTACGCTGGCCCAGCTTTATGGAATGAACTGCCCTCAACAGTAACATCATCAAACTCAGGCCTCAGGGTAGATCAGCATTTTGCTGACTGAGTGAGCCATGTACTTACCCTTTGTAAATAAAGTTTATTATTTTTATACTAAAGTGACCAACTTCTTGTTGGGAGTCCTTTACAAAAAAACATAAGTTTGTAAAGTTAAGATCAGTAATTGGTTCCAAGACTGCCCTTAAAGGTATGGTACCTCAGTGCCGAGAATGTCCTTTAAAGTATGGTATGGTGGTGCCGAGTCTGTCCTTGAGAGTATGGTACCTTGGTGCTGAAACTGTCTTTTAAGTTATGGTACCTTGGTGCCAAGACTGTCCTTCAAAGTATAGAAACTTGGTTACAAGACTGTCCTTAAAGGTATGGTACCTTGGTGCCGAGACTGCTTTTTACGGTTATGGTACCTTAGTGACGAGACTGTCCTTTAAGGTATGGTACCTTGGTGCCCAGACTGTTCTTTACGGTATGGTAGCTTGGTGTCAAGGCTGTCCTTTAAGGTAGGGTACCTTGGTGCCGAGACTGTCCTTTAAGGTATGGTACCTTGGTGCCAAGACTGTCCTTTAACGTATGGCACCTTGGTGCAGAGACTGTCCTTTAAGGTATGGTACCTTGGTGCAGAGACTGTCCTTTAAGGTATGGTACCTTGGTGCTGAGACTTTCCTTTAAGGCATGGTACATCAGTGCAGATACTAGTATTTTACCTGTAGTGAATGTTGAAGAGTGGACAAAATTTATTGTTTTGTTTTATAAATGTTGTGATATAAATTCGTATTAATTGTAGGAACATTTTCTTGTACCGGATCATAAGATTAAGGATATAAGTGGGGCTTCCTTTGCTGGATTTTACTACATTTGTTTCCAGAAATCCACTGCCACCATTGAAGGTTATTACTATCACCGCAGTTCAGAATGGTAAGCCACAAAGACCTCTTTACATCATGAACAACAACAAATACAAGGCACTAATGCTTACATTGTTCTCTGCACAACCCATCACTAGTGCGCGTAACAGGGAACGATTAAGGCAACCAAAAACCCCTAAAATTAAGAATAAGATTCTGCCAAATCACAGGTAGGTTTTACATGGGAAGAAAAATAAAGTATGACAATGTTTTGTTAAGCAAAAGTTTCATCGTCTGACCATTGCACCCAGACTACGTATGAAGTTAGACAAGCATACTAGATGAGTATTGTACCCAAACTTACTTTAGTTGCCAATTGTATTGTTCATCATTTCTAACTATGTTGTTTTCACTTTTCAACTTACACATTATGTTTACAGTATTATCAGAAATTCAAATATTTGTCTTAACCTTATAACAAAAAGCTCCTGTATTAAAATGGTACATTTTGTTGTTGTTGTATTTTCAGGTACCAGTCTCTGAGTCTAACACATGTTGCTGACAGAAGTTTATCTGTGTTTGAGTTCAGATGAGGAACTGTACTATGTAACCATGCTTTCTGTAGTTTGCTACAACAGGCTCCAAGTTCTCCGCAGACTGCAGTATTCAGCCTATATGTTCTGTACCGGTGTATGTAGATATGCAACCTAGCCTTCTGCTTGGAGCTCAGAGAACTACACCACCACATTTAACTACCCTGTGTAGTGGCTTTATAACTTACAAATAAGACATGGCTGAACAGTACACACATGGGAGATGTGATGAAGAGATCAAGCGTTATGTTCTCACAAAGTGGTATTTCCAAAGATCAGAGTGTTCATTTTATGTCATCTGAAGGTCAAATAATGTACAAACCTCATCAAATGATAAAAACACCAGTGTATTGATTCAATGATTTATCACATCCAGCTATACGGACTTGAGTAACAGATCATCCGGATTCTAAAGCAAGGGACTGACATTCCTGGTAATTTATGAACCACATCAAAGTAAAGGATTATTAGTCAGAAAATTTTGAAATTAGGTAAAATAATAAGTGTAACAGGTATTATTACGCCACGGCTTGTTTTGTGAAATATGACTGTTATTATTTTATGAGGAAATCCTCTATGGCCTTAGTGGGGACTATAATAACATCGCTGACAACATGTAGGCCATAGAATCAAACTGAAGAAGAATATTGAGATGAACTAACTAGAAACACCTTTGTTGCTTGCAGCAGGCTTGATTTGTTTTTATTTCTTTATCAGACTAAGTTCTGAATCTTTAACATTGATAAGCTCCACTTTAGATAATTGTTTAAAAAAAGAGAGAACAATAGTGACCAGAGATGCTCATTTTTATATTCATTTTATAAAAGCACAAAGTAATGTTTAGTTTACAAGAGAATCTTGTAGATTGAGAAAAAGACAGTGTTAACAAAGAAATGTTAATTTTTTGTTGTTTCTGTTGATTTTGATTTGTTGGGGTTATATTTTTATTTTGGTTTGCATTGCTTTATCTTTGTGGCCAGGGATTTGTAAGAACGGATTGTACTGTATCAGGCATATATTCAAGTAAATAGGTTGTTAAGTTTTTATCTTACTGTCAAGGTAGCTAGAGCCATTGCTCTCCGGCTTACATTTGTTATATAATAGAAAACTCATCATGCATTTGTACTGTCCTAAGAACTGTGTTCTTTCAATTAACATTTCGTTAATATATTCACAGATTTTTAACAGTCAACTGTTTTTTGTTCTCTTTTGATGTTTGATATCAGAATTCAATTCGTTTAGAGTTTATTTCACATGGCACGGCTGATGTTCTGGGATAAAGCAGTGATACAGTGACCACCTGCAGGGGGATTCAGAATGGCAGGTATAGATGATTTGCTTTGTTCTACTCTGACCACCACAGTACTCTAGAGATCCAGGTTAGTGGGTATTGGACTATTGGTTATGTGCTGTGATAGAATTGATACAGTTGCCACCTCTGGTTGGTGTGCATGAGTGGAGTGCTGTGGTAAAGCAGTGATACACTGTCCACCTCTGGTTGGTGTGTACGGGTGGAGTGCTGTGATAAAGCAGTGATACACTGTCCACCTCTGGTTGGTGTGTACGGGTGGAGTGCTGTGGTAAAGCAATGATACACTGTCCACCTCTGGTTGGTGTGTGCGGGTGGAGTGCTGTGGTAAAGCAGTGATACACTGTCCACCTCTGGTTGGTGTGTAAGGGTGTAGTGCTGTGCTAAAGCAGTGATACA
>JAVFBX010152997.1:0-15266 GCA_034783855.1 Mopalia kennerleyi
CACTACTGACCGTCAATGCATTGTATCTCGAAATGTTCGTTTGCGACTTCCGACTCATTTTGCTATGCCGGGTCACAAATAAGAAGAATTTTTGGGGGTATCTTTCGGCAAAAGAAAATTGCTCTTTATTATCAAAGGCAACAACAATAAGAAGACAGGACACTAACAAAAAATCAACCGATATCATAACAGCTCAACTTCGGGCTGCCATTTTGCTCTAAAAACACCAGGACAGAAGACATCAACTCCGAAAGCCAACTATTGGAGCTGTCAAACCATCAAAGTATAAAATATTGGAGTAGGGGAATCAATAATACAAGTGCTCAAAGAACCAGTTACTCACAAATCTAAGATAATTTGAATTAACCTTCCACAAGATGCAACTGTTATAACTGTTTTTCATAAAGAAATAAAAGTATCAATTTCGTAATGGAAAATCTAAAATTGTCGGGTATTTTCCTTTAACATAAAATTACGTGAAGGCATCAATATAGAATGTGCTTCGTTTTTTTGCGTTGATCAATATATCGATTTGTAAATGACTTCATGCACTACCGGCGTTTTTATGGTCTAATATCGTCATCTGGGTGTAGGTGTTCACCTTATATCGTTATAAATCTATTTGATTTTTGAAGTGTTAAATTGCAGAATGTCTCACATATTTTGGACGCCTTTGCGTCACAGTTTTCCCTGTTTGTTAAGTGGTCTTGTTAAATCTGTAAATTCTCTCACGAAGCCCGGTAATTCGTCTACAGACCGTCTATTGATAGTAACGTCACTTTAAACGTGCAAGACATTTTGATACGAAATTGATGTGTAGGCGGACAATCGATATTGTTCCACAAAAGACTACAACTTCATTAAAGGGGCTCAACTCAATATTTTGAACTAAAAGTAGTTTTCATAGTATTTGGAATATAGGTTCCGGTTCTGTCTATCCTGCTCCCGCCTGTTAGACGCAGTTGGCAAATACATTTATTGACATTCAGATAACCAAGTCGGTCTACTGTCGAAGCACATGTCTTCCGTATTTCAGAATAAAAACTTGTTTAAACCATACAATAGAAGGTTATAACTTTTTCAATATGTTGACGTTTTTAATGTTGGTAACAAAAAAGCAAACAACCCTCAAATACTCGAGATCTATAACGATTTTATGAGTAAACTAAAAATCAGGTATTGTTTGAAAAAATATAGGGTGGTATATTTGTGCAAATCTGGTCTAAAATTGTCTAAGATAGAAGCAGACCAAACTCATCTGACACCATTGCCATTTTAACTATACGTTCTGATTTCAAAATCTGTACTGCGGTCAGATTTCGCCAATGGATATTAAGTACAGTTGCTTTCGTTTGTTTATTTGGTTGAATTCACATTTCATATTAGACAACATGAAACCATTAAAGTTTTCGAACAATTTTGAGTATTCATGTCATGTTATTTATTGTAAGTCAATTCCTGTACCGGTAACATTCAAAGCTTTTCGACACAAAAACGGTTTTTCCAAATCACGAAATCCTTTTAAAAACGGACAGAGGAGTGGAGAATAATTGTATTTAATAGGATCGATATCCGGATTCCGTTTCGATGCGCACAGAAACCGTGTTAAACCTTAAGGGAGACTGGCTTTACTGTTATGTCCTTCGCGAGGAAGATAAGTCGAGTGGAATTGGAACGAAACATCAAACCTTTTGCTTCAGGGTAAATTTGCATTTAAGGCAAGATTTAAGCCTATTTGTATTGATATATATCATAGCATGTCGTCCTGACTGTATAAGACTGGGGAGGTGTTGGAATGGGGCGACTGACCAAACTGCTGACAGATGAACATAATACTTTGTGTAAACGAGTCACATTATTGCGATGAGGTGTTAACACGTCAGGTGATATTGACGGATATAATTAGGCAATAAGGCTAGTCTTAGCTTGGGAAGTTGAAGTTTGATAGGAATTCCAAAACTATTCTTGAACTCCCGATGGCAGTTCTTGAAATTGGCGAAACTACAGTAGTTCTGTCAGTGTCAGAAAAACAACTGAGTGCATGTGTCAACTTTAATAAAAAGGAAAGTTGAAAATTGCTAATTATGCCCCAAAACAGCAACAACAACCTTTGTATCACATTAACGATAGCTATGACGACAGCCGTATAAATTTCGTTGGAAATCACAAATGGATAGGGCACGCATGTTTCCGAGGCGTAGAGAGATGTAGTCCCCATTCAACTGGATACACTTGGTGTCAAAATGCACGTTTTAGTTGGGTCCCGCGGCCGTGGCGTTGTGGTTAGCGAGCGCGCTGTCTAACGCCTACTTCGATTTACCTTTCACAGGATTGAGTCCGTCTGTCGACCCTCAGGTATATCAGGGAGTCACAAGATGTGGCTCCGGCAATCGCGGGGGTGGTTTTTACGAGGTTTTCTCTCCGTTTCCTACCTTACTAGGGCAAGAAACAGTGTGAAGTGAACAATCTGTCGTCATAAATGTATAAGTGAAATTCCCTTGAGTACGACGTTAAACCCAAATCAAACAAACAAACAATCCAACCATAATGGCGAATGACGTAGACGTATTCCTATTCATTTATCAGTATTTTTCAATTAATTTACATGGCATTATCTCTATTCTACTTGTTTTGGGGGCGTTTGTATGTGAATAAGAATTTTTAATCAGAGGACATGAATGGTTAAATAAAGAAATAGGAACGCACCAGGTACTGAATTATTTGCTAATTTAACATGTTATTATCTTGAGAGCACTGTATAATCTCTTTGAAGTAAACAATAATATGTTTAAATAAAACATCAATGGACGAGACTACATTTAACAACATCTAAAATAGTCTACGGATAGAGAGATAGATGTTATACATAACAAAGTTATGGATTTGGTGAAGAACACAATACTATTATGTGCTTATTTATGGACTCAAGGGTGTCAAACTAATCAGATGTCATATCTCAATGGGTATCGGGTATTTTGATCATCGATATCTTTGAGTTCTTATGTTTACAGGAGTCCTGTTAGTTGCTGCGTTTGTTTGATTTATTTCAGAATAAAGATTTAAATGTCTCAATCGATGACTCATGACAAACACATTAGTATACGCCATTCTACGTCAAGTATATTAAATGGGGTCACAACAAGGTTAGCCTGTATTATATCGCCTGGCGTATCTACGCTTGTGTAAGTGACGATATACCATGTATTTTGATTATGGGATAACCTTTCCGGCTAAGAATATGAATGTGTATCCTTCTACCTTCAATAGGTACGTGTTTTGTCGGTTAAGTCTAAACTAATTAAAAATTAATTTGAAACTAATTCGAGATGCGAATAAGTTGATGCGGTACGGTTTCGAATCGGGTGCAAATTTTTCAGTTACTTATTAAAGTCCGCCATCTCATCATATGGCATATATGAATATTGAATTTGATAAATCCCAATTAGCTCCTTAACTAAGGACAGTGGGCCTACATGTATGGATGGATGGATGGATGGATGGATGGATGGATGGATGGATGTATGGATGTATGTATGTATGTATGTATGTATGTATGTATGTATGTATGTATGTATGTATGTATGTATGTATGTATGTATGTATGCATAATTGTCACTGGAGGAACATAGGAACAAAATAGTACAGAGTTTATGCTAATGGGAGTGCGAGCTGTTGGGAGTGCATCGTCCACACCTTATCACCTGAAATAAACATTATGTCAAAGTCTATTATTATCGCTGGTCCGGATTGTGTTTCCGCCAAGTTCAGGTGGACTTTAATTGTGCTGTTTTGTTATCATGTTGTTCTAATTTTGTTCCCATTTTGTTCTCACGTTGTTCTCATTTGGTTCTCATGCTGTTTTTATGTTGTTGTCATGTTGTTCTGGTTTTGTTCTCATATTGTTATCATTTTGTTGTCATGTTGTTCTCATTTTGTTCTCATGTTGTTCTCATTGTGTTCCCATGTTGTTCTCATTTAGTTGACATCTCAGCTTTGTGGTTTGTGTGTTTACGTCAAAACTAACTTGTTTGGCAGCAAGATAAAAATGATTTATCACTGTTATTTTTATCTTTAACGTTTACAAATACAAAATTAAAACCTTCCAGGTAATATTTCTAATATCAATTAATTAACAAATGACAGATACAAGATAGTATGATAAGGGATATTGATTAACATTTTGTTTAACAAATAGTTGTAGATTAATTAAACACACTATAAACCATGCACCAGCTGCTGTTCGCACGTCACTATAAAGATGGTGTCCATTTGGACAAAACATTAATTGCTGTACGTTTTTGTTGGTGATATAGTCAATAAATCAAACAATAAGTGACAATAAGACAGCTTAAAACTCTGAGCTGATTAGAAAAAAATGAAACGTTAAATAATTTATTACAAAACAGAAAGGGGGTATATTTTATAAGCAGGAAGCGTGACGTGTGCACACTTGTTAGAATACCACAAATATGATATAGGTATCGTATTGGTACAACGACATTGTTTCTTGTCAAATGTCAACTTCTAATCATATTTACGTCTAGGGCGAGAAAGTTTAGAACTAAAAATAAAAAAGGTTTGCTTTTCTAGGTGCACAAAAGCCAATGAACTATTTCTATTTAACCTTAAACCTCATATTCTCCAACTGTTGAAATCTTGTCCATATTATGACCACATCAAGCAGATATACTGATTAGTTTTCGGTATGCTTGTCTGATGATCATTAAATGAACAATCCAAATATCCCTGGAACGTATACTACATTTCCATGAGAGCAGCCGCTTCGTCTTGATTATGTGTCACCTTTTAGATCACTGGTGACAATAGCAGCTGTGGTCAGTTGGAAGTTAAGCGGGAGTGGCAGTAGTTGGCGAAAATTAAACTGTTCACTCCAAGTTTCTGGGAATCACAGGAATCAGCAGATTAAATATTTAATTAACGTCCCACATGACTATTTTTAACTGTCAAATCACAAATTATTTATATTGTTGGAAACCATGCAAAAAGATAATATAGTGGCGAATCATGAATCATGAATAATAAATCAACTTCTAGCTTTTAGCCACTGAATATCGTTTTATACTATATACAATCGTTGCATGATTACAGTTACCCTCTATAAGTGATTTAAGAAAATAGACAAATATTATTGATCACGTGTCGATTTTCAATTTCAAACCTATAAGCGTCAGACGGGGAAAAATTCACGTTCCGGCTACAAGTATATACCTGTCAATAAAGTGTCACGTGATGTACATTGTATTAATGAAAAATCTATTGCACCTGTAACTTCACAGACAGCTTTGATCCTATTCTTGTTGAATTCAAGGGGCTTCAATGTCATTAGGGATGTAACGTCTAATTCTGTGCTGTGTGCTTGTAAGGACGTGACATGTGATTCACGATAAAAGATTGTTAAATCGTTCTCATTTTACTTTTGATGTGGCCGAATTTTTTGATTTTTATTCACCGTAAAATAAAATAGGAATAATATACATGCTATTTTCAAGTAATATACATGTCGGGAATAAAACCCTGGCGGACTTGTTCTATCCCAAGATTCGTTCCTATTCCTTTACCTATAATAATTATACTAATAAGCAAATATACAAAAACATATCAAACTGATAATAAGTTAATGCTGGTGGTAGTTTTATGAATATAAACGTTAATCATATTAATAATTAGTTAAAACGAAACCGTGGCTGGAGTGTCTTCCTAATAACGCTGTTATCTTCACGCTGCTTATTTAGATAATGGAGTACTTCAAAAATCATTAAATTGATTGTTTAATATTTCCTGCTTGAAGTGATATATTTTTCAAAAACAATCAAATGTTAGTCCCTAAAATTCAATTGCAATATATTAACGGACATACTCTATTAGCCTTTTTTCGTGATAGGATGAAATCAAGAATCGGTTTGCGTGTCATATAAAATGGCTTCGAGACATTTCTGCATAAATCCATACTTATCGATAAATCCAATGATAAAGAAAGAACTCTTCTTTCTGCATAGAATGCAATTCCAAATCATATTGCTGCGGTATAAATTGGCCGGCAGATATTGTAACATAAATCCATACATATCGGTATACTTATTTTTTATTTATTTCTCAGCATGAATATATGTAGGGTTAGTCTCTTTTAAGTGCTTTAAAGCTTATTTGTGTCCGTCACTCTAGTAAAGTTTTTAATAAAGAATATACTTAAAATGGGTCATGTTGACCCTTCTTTTAAAAATAGATTTGCTAAATATTAGTGTAATTAAAATTTTAGGGACATGCGTTCTTTCTTGATTGGATGCAGTTCAGATTCTTATTGCATGCTGTGCAAAATAGCCGGAAGACAATTGTTACATCAATCGATACATATCGATATATAATTCAATTTTTATATTGCGGCACGGCTATATGGCGATTACTTGAGGCGTTCTCTTTTTTCCCTCGATGTGTTTTCATTAGAGAGTAGATGTTGTTGTTTACGAAAAAGAAATAAACAGTGCTTCACTGATAGAAAATATTTTAAGTTAAGTAATCTATCGTCCTTTAAAATTATCAATTGTTGAAAAAGATATGTAAAGCTTGTCGAACACAACACGTTTTTTTAAAGAACAAAACGCCTTGTTTACAGATCCATTATATTGCCTTGTAATAGTTGAGAAGTTGATGATCTGTCCGATCTCGCTTGTCAAAATGAATGAATGAATTAGAACACCATTCAGAATTCAAGTTCAGATTAAAAAAAAGTATATATAAATTTTATTGAAGCATTATTCGGTTTACCTGTTTTGATAGTCTTGGAATTTGTTCAACAGCGGATGGTTCGAGGGCGTTGACAATACCTCCTTTTCTTATCCCCTACGAAAAAGCCTTTGTGACACGGTTTCTTATTCAATCCAGATCGGAGAGACCTTTGTGTGGTCTTGATAATATAAGGCAATCGACGTGGGGAAATTTAGATCATAATCGCATCTTGTAGTGTTGACGAATTCATTCAAAAATTCCGATTTTAAGACCGAACAAAAATGTCAGCTCAGCAAGAACTAACATATGGCAGTCCAACATGATATATCGGACCTTAATAGATCGTATTTTGCCACAGGCGATAGGGAAAATCAGGCTAAAATTCCACCAGAATATAGGTTTTCTCAGAGAGATCGGATCAGTGGATGTTACAGAACAAACATTTCGCCATTCTACGAACCGATGTTCAACAAAATAAAACATAACATAATTTTTTTTGCGTTGGTTGAACAGTCCAGTTATCTGTACAGTGAAGCGTATTGAACTTAATCAGAAAGACGAAACAAAACACGGACAGATCACAATCGCGTGTGTGACACGATTAACAAAAAGTGATGTAGACAGAGTTCAGACGCTAATGGTCATTTGCGACTTAAAATGTATATACGCTATTGTGCCGTATCTCTTTGAAATCACATCGATGAGCTACTTTCAATGATAACAATATCCTCTATGACGTTTTGGTTAAAAAGCGTATGTGTGTTGGAGAGCTTTGTCAATATGATCAGATTTCCTGGCGTGTCACATGCATAATATTTTCTATAAAATAAACACTAGAAATGGTCGCAGATCATATGTATACTTCGGTATAGATTTTGTCAGCTTTCACTAGAAGACCACGACGCAAAAGGGATTTCCAGACAGTTAATTCTAGCACATTCTCGATAAAAGAGTTGAGGGCAGCAAAAACTTGATGTATTTTAGTTTCTTTGTGTTGCGTCTTGCGATTGTCCTACCTTGTTTGCAGTGATGTTTAGATCATTCTCCTTCACTCACAGGGATGGTAGGGAGTCATATCACTTAAAGAACCCCAAGTAATTCGTTAAAACCCAAATCAAGCAAATACAATAGCAAATATTACAAGACACAAGACAAGAAAAGGCACAACATATCAGTTTCGAGTTGCCAGTATTGTCCTGAAATCAACATGTCAATGGGAAGCTCCCTTTCGACTTGTGGAATTATTTTCGAATCCGTTATCATCTAATACAGACAAATGGTCAAAGCCCATTTCTGTGCTCAGATCGAACAAACAACCACGCACAAAATCTACAGGCAATATTTAAAATGACTTGTAAATTATAAATGATTGTTACAGGATAGTATGATATGGTGATATTGATAAACTAGTTGTTTAGCAAACAACTGCACATTATGAAAAACACGATAAACCAGGTACCAGCTATTGTTCACAAGTCACCATCAAGAGCTTGTCCATTTTGGCAAAACACAAAAAATGTCGACCGAGGACAAGGTTAAAAACGGTTGAGAATGACGTCAGCTGGACGATGCCGGTACAGATCATTTTTTCAAAGAAAATACAAGACTAATACACAACAAGACAAAAAAAGTTTTAGAGTGGCAGGGCAATGAAGACCTAATCTAGAAAATCAACATTGAGTCTCCTGTCCGACTATGTATGAGGAAAGCAGTCGTAAAAGTCCACAATATATGACTTGAATTGTAGTGCCGGTGAAAGGGGATGGTTACGGTTAGACTGAGAGTTAGTTTATGGTAAGGTTTAGGGTTAAGTTTATATTGACGCCAGCCCAGAACTACGAATTCGCGTTTCGTTTGACATGAAAGATCTGTTATGCGATGACAGACTACAGACAGCTCCTTGTCATTGGTATCAGCTAGACATAAAACTATGGCGACCTAAATACAGCAACCACCAAGATAATGTCATTCAATCATCCTCGTTTTATATTCAGACGTCAGAATAAGATATTAGCTTGGAATGCACACACATTTCTGAGATGCGACAAATGGCGTATTATCTCGACATTTTCTTGAAATCTGAAGCCTAAAACTATTTGATAAACTACCGAAAAATAGATTGCTTGGTACAGAGTGTAGACACATCTCTGAGATGCGAAAACTACCGAAAAAAAGATTGCTTGGTACAAAGTGTAGACACATCTCTGAGATGCGAAAACTACCGAAAAATAGATTGCACTTTATTCGTTTCCATCAACCAAGATCGATTTCATTTAATTTCTGGATATGTAAAGGTAATTGGGCGATGGAAATTATAGGTTACTTTGTCGGGTTTCTCTACTGGAATTAAACAAAGCCCAGCATCACCTTTTGTAGTGGCATCTGTACATGCAAACAAATCAGTATAAAAATATTTTAGTAATAATAATGATATAACTGCTTCCTTTTCAAGAGGAAAAGAAACATAAACGCATCGGTCAAAGAAGGTTTTTGGATTCAAGAAGTTTAAACTACAATAAAATATAAAACATGTTATATTATAATTTGTACAACTACTTTAAACATTTTAAATTATATTCCAATATATAAGTGACTATAAGTTTAAATTATTTCTTTAGGTTTAATGTAATAAACCGCAAACTACTTATAGATGCTATTCCCTTGTCGCTGTTAGAACGGGTGATATGTGTTATAGATATTTCTCATTGAAACAATAAACCAGAGCTGGTTTGATCCAGAGAGATCAAGGTTAAATTCGGTGTCGTTAAAAATAACTTGAAGTTTGAGATGGAAATACAATCATGATTTAAATTTATATCACCAAGCAATCAGCACTTGTATGTCCAAGCGTACTGGTTTTCTCGGAACTTGAAATGTCAACGACTTGCTTGCCTGGCTGCTAAGTACCTTGGCTGAGTTTGAAAGGCAATTTCTCTCTAATGTGAGTTTAGTAGCATTCCACTTGAGAAAAAAAAAACGAAGAATGTAGGACGAAATTCGTGACGATGTATGTTTCGTTTCGAAACGCTGGGGTTGTTAAGTTTGACCGGTGGCCACACATGGGGATTTCTGGTCGGTTAGAAAAACAGAAGAGTTCACAACGTGTATGCAATAATATATTGATTTACAAACTCAGCCCTTGATGAAACCGGATGTTTCGGTAACAATGACATGTAACGTAGAATTGGTCAATATTTAAAATAGAACCAAGGTAAGGAATGGTAAGGCTTCTCCAAGTTAAACACGATTCCATTGAACTTTTTTTGGCGATGAAACTGATAAGTTACCTTGTTGGGTTTCATGTCTGGCTTTAACAAGGCTATAGCTGTTACAATCGATACGCAATCGATTGACAAAAATAACTTATTGGATCAATACAAATGCTATTTATGCAAACATACACTAATTAAATAGCACTTAAGTAGTCAATTCATTGTCAATTGTTTTGCACCAGATGCCTTTGTCCCTAAAATGATATTATAGCGGAACTTGTGTTTTTGCACTATAGGCAACGAAAAAATTATGCCATTTTCATCACGATTCTAATAACGCCATTGCATTTCAAGCCAAGTTTAGAAATACGTTTAAGCTGTTCCGAAATCGACAGGTTCGAATTTGTCATAGGCGAAACATTTCAAATTAAGTTGTCATTTACGAATTTATCATTGATATATTCAATAAAAAGTATATTAAATATAGGAACTGCTAGTGATAATATCATAATATTTGTCTCTTGAATAATTGAACGGATTATCTCTTTCCCAATATACTTGAACACTATTCATTGTATGCCAACTTTTATGTGTGATATCCCCAATATATAGAGTATCGCTAACCCTGGGTGTCTATCCTATTCCAGATTACATCAGGTATCTAATTTTGCAAATGTATTGGTGGAACGCTTATTTTGATTTAGTATTGGACAGTTAAAAATAGAAATCTTCCAGTTGGAGTTTATAAAACTTGTATTGCCCTGTTGCGACTGATACGGCATTCTGTTTGGTCAGGATAAAGACAAATTCACAACAAGTGTGCAATGCGATATTGATTAACGAGCCCGGTTCTTGAGGGGAACCGGAAGCTTTGGTATCAATGGCGTGTGACATGGAACCGGTCAATAGTGAAACAAAAAAAAAACCGGGTCAATAAAACAAATATACGGTTTCTCCCTAGAGTACCATGCTCGTTTTCAGTTAATGTCATCGAACCAAAGGTGATAAGCGTTTGACCTAAAATTAAAAAAAAACTAAGAAAACCAAACATTTTATAATTAATAAGAACAATTAGCTAAAATAGTTTAAATTCTATATCAATAGATGCGCACTTCAAATTTGTATAACTGTAAAGTTTTTGACAAAAATTGCTGATCATTAGAACCATGACAGTATTTGCTTATCGCTGTAAAAACGACTTATATTTGTTGTAGATATTTCTGATCAATACAATTAATAAGATCCGATTTGCCCAAGATAGATCACGTTGAATCTTCTCACATCATAGATTGCTGTGAAGTACAAACAAAAAAGAGGTCACGTTGAATTTAAAAATTGTCACAAAATGGTAAACTTTGATATGACAGTCATCTTGGTCTATTGATTTTCTTGGAATTGAAATGTAATTTTGGTGCTTGTTTCTCGGAAAATAAGGTGATATCTTAGTTGATTAGAAAATGCAGTATCTCTCTAATGTAACTCAAGTACCACTCCAATGTAGAGATAAAAACGAAGAATCTAAAACGGAATTCTTGACGATCCTCTGCTCGCTTGGAAACGACAGGTTTAGTAAGTTGAAGAGATTTCTGGAAAACAGTGGGAGTTGTCTGTGCGATTTTAAAGATGTGGTTATCCCAATATGCAGTACGATATGTGTAAGCTGTTAGCTTAATACAAAGTACTACTCTTAATAAAATACAAAGATGTCAACAACGTCATTTTACATATGATCATCTTGCTTCTTTTTTTTCTAGTCACGGCTGTTGGGTGGATGGATGACACATGGCAAAATCAAGTATATGGAATTTGGTCCAAACATAAACATCTCGTGTTATACCGCATGGGGTCTTTACGAATGTATAGGTTACAGATACCATGTGCTATTCTGCAACACAATATCGAATGAAGAGTAATATGTTAGCGACAGCTTCAAGAATAACTGAAAGCATCCCTGATATTAATATAAAACTGACTGAGCTACGTTACAAATGATACGGACGTTGAATGCATTACATTGAACTGCCATCGGTTCGTTGAATGCCTAGGATTTTGTTCTGTCACACTGAATGACCCGATCACACGGAGAGAATTGTTTTTGATGATACTTTATCCTGTTCGATTCCCTTTCACTTTTGGAGAAAGCACGATCTTAATTATTAGGTCCAATATATTACGTGGGACTGCCGTATGTTCTTGATGTGCTGACATTTCTGTTCTGTCGTAACGAATTTGTTTTCACAACAAGATTCCATTATATTTACCCAGATCGATATCTTATACCATCTGTGCAAAACATTTCCACACTTATTCAGAACTAGAATAAATAAAGACTCGTATATTTAGTCCAGTTCTGACTATTTACCTGATACAGATCTTAAGTTATCCAGATCGCAATATCTCGTGTCATCTAGGAGAGAGGAATACCACGCAAGAGTATTTCCGAAGTAGATTGAATTAACCGTTATATCGTAAAGTCAGATTGACATTTGGAGGCTTACATTCAGAAGGAACCAGACAATAGCAATATTGAAACTCCGGTTTGTTTGCCTTCACTTTAACTTCAATATAACTTTGGCGGAACCCTTTTTGGTTTTGCATGGAACCCTCACAGCAACTCTTCCAAGTATTTCTCCCATTCTTCTTACATCAAAGAAACGTGTTTGTCATAATGGTTCCATATATAACCTTCTTTTCCATCAAATAACCAAAATTTACTAAATAATATGTGTACTAAACCCACGTATTAACGGCGATAACTATACTGTGCTGAATACACACCTTGTATTAGAGGTCTGCTTTTTATATGGAAATATATGTTCATTTATGCTTACATCATGTTTAACACAAGAATCTCTTTTGATATTTACCACGTAAACTGTGATGCTCAAATAACATTTTCCCCTTAAGTGCAACACAAATACGTTATGTAACTTTGATCTCTATGTCAGTGGTATCGTTACTTGGCCCAATAAAAGTGGAAGAGACAGTTATTTGCATAACGATCAATACCCGATATCATCTATGAGAAAACATGATCACACGAAATTCTGGATAAGAACTGGATTAAATACGAAACCGTGTCTCAGGTGTTTTTTCTGTTAATGTGTGTATGTTTGTGTGTATGTGTGAGGGGTGGGGCGTGGGAAGGAATGTTATTATAGACGCTGACCATCCATCCTATCTCAAATAAATTTCTAGACACACACTAACGGTTATATCGTTTTTTGTATAATACAATTTATGTATTTTCATTATTAAAGAAAGAACAATTGAGACTAGTTTTCTTTTTAATTCGTTTTGAGTAGTGAACAGGACAGATTATTTAGTCCTTGGGGGCACAACGAACTATTGCTAAGCTCGGTATCGATTATACCGCTAAAAACACATTGTATTAACAAGCAGTGTAAAAACAACATACTGATTTTTCCACATATTATAAAAAAAAGTTACGCAATAAATGATGCCTTCAAGAGACGACCGATTAAAAAACATTTGAAGATTGTCTGAGAGCAAAGTATATTTTTTCTTCTGCAGCTAAATCGACCCTCCTCTAGATTTACATAAAACGGGACAGTTTCGGATAAAAGCCTTGCCGAAACATCTGTCACACAATAAAAACTGTACAATACATCGATATGTATGGATTGATGTAACACTTTCTCCACCCTATCGCAATAAGGGCCAGAATTACATGCTATCTCGAAAGAAAGTATGTCCCTAACATTTACCACAATAAAGCAATGAAATGTTATATCGGATGTCTGCCTGTCACATAGTAAAGACCATTTAGCTAATAACAGACCATTTTAATTGGGCTCATATTATAAATATAAATCTGTCTTTTATACACGGTGTATAACACGTACCGTTTTTAGGATGGGCTTTGTTTAGTTCTTTACTCTGGTTAATGCAAAAACAGTTATGTTTAAGCGTAACAATGAAATACTAAGAAAAGTTATGTTGATTGATGTACATGCCTATAAGCAACAAAATCAATTCTTTTATAGAGATAGAGCAAAGAGAAAGTTTCGCGTAATAGCCCTGCAGATATTCCTGGTGTAAAATAAAAACTGAATATTTTTTACCGATTTGTATAGAGTGATGAGACAATTTCTCCAGGCGTGTTTTATTTTAAACAGACATCACGATTCTGAATTACATCCTATCGGGACAGAAAGCATCTCCCTAAGACTGTCCACAATATACACTAAACTTTTAGTTCCAAGAACTGGTTTTTAAACAGAACGGAACAATAGCTCACGTGTCCAATGCCAAAAAGCTATTTTGTTTTATTCTAAACCCCCAAAATATCATATCAATTTGAGGAATTTCTTAAAATTAATACTTTATTTGGGTAACGGAAATAAAACAGCCCTTTGAAAACTTAACAAATATTGGTAGGACAATAACCCTGTAGATATTCATGCGGAGAAATAAAAACCATAATAGTAAAAAATATAGTTTATCGAAATATGTGGATTTATGTAGCCATGCTTCCTGTCAAATATATACGACATGCAACATAATTCTTGCGTGTTATGGAGAAAGAAGAAATATTCCTATATCATACTATTTTTATCTCCAAGTTCTGGCTCCCATCAGTAAAGCAAGGATCAAATATTTTCTAAACATAGGCGATTTCAGTGGTTGTTTGATGCCAGCAAATAACCCTCAATATGCCATTGATATCCCACAAAAAAATGTATGAAAATAGCCAAACCGACGTTTGAAGCAAAATATAGTAACAACTCATAAGAAAAAACATAAGAAATGTATTTTTACTCGGGGGATTTATTGAGAAGTGATTAATAAACAGAAACGTGTATTTAAATTGAATTGTTATCTTTCTTCTACGTTATTACTAAACTGTTTCTATGTTAAAGTCTAGAAAGACAGATTGTGTAACAAAGTCTTGGAAACATTAACCGAGGAAAGTTCTCCACAAGCTCTAATATCGTAGAGAATCTTCTCTTACTAATGAAATATTCATACAAATATTATTTCCATCATAACGTCCAGTCCCCAGTCAGCCAAGTTACACGTCTTTAGAGAGCACCCAGTTAAAGGACAAGACCACCCAAAAAGCGTGTTTTGTACATAATTAAAACATTTTCTGTCAAATGCAATACAACAATTATGATGTCTCTAACCCGATCATAACTCTAGTTATCATCCATTAAAGAGGCACACCGGAACCACTTGAATCATCGAATCCTGTGTACAGCAGATTTCTCTAATCTATCATTGGATAGTTCAAAATTGGCTGACCAACCAGAGTGCAGGAAAACTTAGCAGCACAGGATTTGATGA
>JAVFBX010153099.1:0-15264 GCA_034783855.1 Mopalia kennerleyi
ATCATTTAAGTCAATTAAAGAAGATATTTTTTAAATAATACTATTAAAAATATTTATTTTCTTCAACAAATAAGATTTTATTGCTTTATTTAAAGCTTTAAGCCTGATTTTTCTTTAACGTTAACAAAAAAAGTGTAAATTTACGACAAGTGTAACAACTACAAATATGGTCATAAAGGAACCTGAAAACAGCAATAAAATAATCTAGTTAAAATGACCAATCCCATTCACTATAAATATAGCTTTTGTTTAAATGATGTTTTTTTTATTTTGAATGTGCACAACATACAACTGGGTTTATGTATAATACACCTGTAATTATTATATCACAACTTTTAAATCCAGTCTTAACTATAATTTGTGATGTAAGTAATACTAAAGGTATTACTTTGTGAACTAAACTAAATGTTTATTTCAGAGGCCAATAAGCACTATATTCCATTTAAAAAGTGTTACCGACCCATACATGCATTATTGTTTAAAACACAAAATAATGATTAAAAGCTATACCCATTGTATTTAATTTAACTAAGCACTTTGGTTTTGGTTTTAAACAAAGTGTTTTCATAATTTAAATATTATATTTAAATAGTATACTATAAACAAATAATTGTGTTTAAAAAGTGTTACAGTTTCGCGTTTATTATTGCTTTTAAAGCCTAAACGTTTGGATTTGCAGTGTTGATATTGTACATCTATCTTGAAACATTCGACTATTAAATACCTGAGCTTATAAACTTCGGAAACAAATGGCAGACAACTATCTGGTAGTTAGAGACTAAAATAACTCCAATTCTTTACTGGCTTCAATCCCTTGATTTATATAGCGGGCATCTTTATTGATATAGAGCTTCTTTAAGTTTTCAGAACTATAAGAGCAATGCGCATATATCCTTTGTGTTAAGCACCTTATAGTTTTCTCTATATACTGATCTTTACAACCAGGATATGTTTTTAAGGTCGTGGGCTAAGGAATCTTTAACATTTAGAAAATATGAAGTCTTAACAGCGGTATAATATATGATAAATTCACACGGCCAGAGATTAGACATTTTAGTTTTCGAACTGTTCTTTTAACAATATTATCTCCATATTTACCAGTGTATGGTAATCGGAGGAAAACTTTGGGATGGAATCATCCCTAACATTATTTATGATTAGCGGTTTTCTTATCTGTAATGGAAATTATCAGTTTATAGGCAATATGTTTATTATATCCATTCGATGCTGAGAACTTTCTTATAAAGCACATCTCCTCTTTGAACAATTCAGTACTACTACATAAACTTTTAGCACGATTAAGATGCAATTTTCGTTTTCCATGGTTGAAAACTAGACAAATTGACAAATTGTCCTGTGTGAGTAGCTTTCCAAAATATGACCGTTCCTTCTGTTGAAAGTCAAGACAATTAAAGTCATTGTTATCAGTGAATTCCTCTTGCGTAAATTTAAGTTGATGTCAAATGAATTGAGATTAATTAACAAATATCTGAGGGTTTCAATAACAGTAATGTGTCATCTACAAAACGAACATTAAAAGGAATAGTACCATCAGATATAAGTGGACCTAAAACTTGTTTCTCGACTTCTGTCATAATGACATCCACCAATATGTGACCTTATGATATTCCCATGATGATCCCTTCTACCAGGTAAAATATGTTTCCATAAGTAAGAACTGCCGTTTTTGTACAAGAATATAATATCAGCTGAAAAGCTGAAGATTTGTCAACTGCGCAAGCGCTCTGGTTAATTTTAAAAAATGGTCATTGACACACAAACGGCAGAATATCACTTTGAAAAACTTTCGGCGGCAACAAGGGCATCTACGTTTAGATTTACAATATGACACGCGTTAAGCCTGTGGATATGTTAAAGGTTTTAAGGCGATTTTTATTTTGGTTGATTTGTTGTTATGTTTCGAGTGTGCTAATTACTGCGTAAGATGATTTCACATATGTCCTTTAATATAAGGTAATGGCGAAGCCGGCTATACGGGTAGGCTCCCGGGAATGGATGGTTTAACAACATTGCTGATCATGTCGTTATGTTTTTTTAAATTGATCAGTATGTATGTTTCAATCCTTATTTATTTTTATGAAATCCACCAATCATTTAATCCATCATATTCTAAATCAATAAATAAATCGGTCGGTGAATGAATGAATGAATGAATGAATCAGTTAATGACGACCTTGTACTCGAGATGAGCACATACACACAACAATACAGTTTGAAGAGTTGTTCTTCCTAGTTTATAAAAAAAGATGTTCCTCCAGTGCTAAGTCAATATACTACCCTTAGCGGGAGTGTGATAATAATCAATTCCTTTGGCGGTGGCATAGCAGTTTATTTTAGAAATGACCTACCCGTACGACTCAGACATGAATACAAATTCAATTGTAAGGAATTCATAAGCCTTGGCAAAGGGTCCAACATGTTTTTAAAACATATACAATCCTAGTTTACTTGATGTGGGTCTCTCCAATGTTAAATCATTATGTATAAACCCAATCAGTTTGATAATGGTAGCAGTGGCTTCCACAATATGATAGGTGTCATGTTGACAGAAAGTGTCCCAGTATTGAAAAAGACAATAATATCATACAAATTTTATAAACATTTTGGTGAACAGTGTTTCAATACTGATCTGAGTTTCTTCCCATTACATGTCAGTAGCATTTGTGAGGACATTGATGATAGATATTGGTTCACGGAACATTAAATTATGCCAACTGTAAACCAACATGATCAAACTGATGTATGTCAAACCATGGATGATTACTTTATAAATATTGAAGCTGACCTAGCAAACCTGGAAACTGGTGCACGGCAATTAACAGGACTAAACTTATATGCAATAATATTGACACATCGTGTGATTTTCCATTTAATACTGTTACTCCTAAAGATGTATGAACTGCGATTAATAGTCTGTCTTGTAAAAAATCTACTGGCGTAGATAACTTACCAGCCAAATTAATAAAAGCATGCAGAGATGTGTTAGCCCCACAGAAAACTAATTTGATCAATTATAATCTTTCGACTTGCACTTTTCCATCACGTCTAAAGTTAGCTCAAATTACACCATTGTATAACACGAATGAAACATTAAATAAATCTAACTACAGACCAGTTAGCATATTGCCTTGCATGTTCAAAATTGTCGAGAGAATTTATCACGATCAAGTCTCTGTCTGTTTTGAAAATATATTTAGTTCTATTTTGTGTGCATTTCAAAAAGGATATACATGTAGCTGTCAACCAACAGTGCTCAAAATATAACAGAAGACTTGTCTAAAGCATTAGATAACAACAACAAATATGTTGCTTCACTAATAATGAAGTAATCAAAAGCTTTTGACTCATTATCCCATAATCTACTTTTTGAAAAGTTGTTGGCATATCGTGTATCTTTTTTATCTGTATAAACCATTTTGCACACCTCTCGTGCCACCCTGTGGCTTGGAGTGAAATAAAAAAAATTTGAATTTGAAAAATCTGATAGTGGAACAAGTTTATTAAAGAGCTATTTAGAAAACAAAAAGCAACGAGTCAAAATTGATAGAAACCTAGATGTATAACGTTAGTCGGTATAGTAGGCGGTAGGCGATTCGAGGGAATCAGTTGTTGGGCGTCCAATCGTGGTTATGCCCCTATTCCTGGTATGCGCCTAATTGTGGATAGTTTTGCGCACAATCATGTATCGTCGCCTAATCGTGAACTTTTGTTTTGCGCCTAATCATGGAATTACGCTTTAATCTGGAACTGTTTGCGGTTAATTATGGAACGTCGCTTAATCGAGGAAATTTTAATGGGCTTAATTGTGGAATTGCGCTTAATCCTGTAAAACGTTTGCGCCTAATTATGGAAAATCTCCTAATCGTGGAATTAACTGCGCTTACTTCTGGCACTTTTCGTTGTTGGCATATACAATTGTTCGGCCCATCATTTTATCAACTTGGATAGAGTAGCTAGATCGAGCGGCCTATCCGTCATGTAAGAATTTAGATATACGTGATTTTTTTAGTTCCGGGTTAGGGGCTCTGTGTACGTAGGTACATAGTGATCTCATAAGTCAAACTGCAGTCGTGGTGTGTAAAATCATATTGAACACATCATACTTTAAACAAATAGATAATTTGGGTTTTGTTTACCCACCTTTAAGACTGTTTCTGGGGAAAGGCGAGTGTTAAAGACAGATTCTAGTTGACCACATGCTCTTAGATCCAATGGCAACACAACGCCGGCCTGGTATGCATTTTGCGTCCTGTCCTGTTCCGTCGTTGTCTCTTCCAGTGCCATCGGGGATGGTTGTCTTGTGTAAATCTCAATCAAACAACTTAAAATGTTATTAACGGGCTCTCGGTTTCCTTTAAAAGTCTTTCCCAGATGTATTATTATATGTAGCATAAGCTTCATGGAGACGTAAAACGAAACATTTCTAAGCTTAATAATAGGTCACGAAACTGTCAAATCAAAGCCATGTAACCGAAAAACACATAAACGTTTCTATTAGTATTTTTATTTTAGAGAGAAATAACAATGATAGATTCAGGGGAAATCGTCTTAATACAAACGCCATATGCAACAGTTTGCAATTATTCTACAGCAATAGTATAGGTAGACACATATATTTAGAATATATTGATTAGATCAGTAGAGAAGTGGTTGTATAGCCTGTAGTTGTTTGGGTAGACTGATTAACTTGTTGTTTTTGTAGAGTGTTTAGTTTGCTGTACGGGTTGACTCCATTTCACCTGCATAAAGAAAACAAACAACTTGATTTATTTATTTCTTATTAATTAATTCCCCACAGAATAATAACTGGTTTGGAATTTTGAATAAGTTTTAGTTCAAATTATGTTTCCTGCAAACAAGAATGGATGCTTTGAGATTTCCTACTTGGGTGTACCACTGAAGGTTTCGAGTCCGACCGTCCATCGCAGGTATAAGGGTAATATACACGATGTGCCTCGTGGTGTTCCATATTACTTAGGTAGGGCACTGTGGAAAGTAGACCGGCCGTCGCCAAATAAGTGAAAGACTTTAATTACGACGTTTAACCCCAATGAAAGAAACAACCGGTCTCTTATAACGTTCTATTCAAATTCACATTGACAAAATGACCATTTAATCTATTAATGTCACATTTGTATATTAATTCGACCATTGAAATAAAAACGGACAGGGAGAGTTTAGAACTATACGCATGTATAGGGTGTAAAACAATAACTTACTGAAGACGAAATAGCTGTTTGGGCCAAACAATTCTTCTTCTGACAGTCTGGCATCCTCTAGAAACAGACAAAAAAAAATTATACTATATGTTAGTGTGGAGGTAACTTCTCTGAATAATTACGTCAAAACATATGTTATCAAAAACTCATTATTGTTTTAAGGAAAAGAATAATCCAAACTTAAACATCGATGGACAGTACAGGCTACAATGACCGTTAATGGTTATATATTTTCTCCTATCTATAACTCGAATCAGACAAAACTTACGGTCCGTGTCTGTCTGGTTGAAGGCTTGCAAAAGACCACTATCTGCCATGGTTTGACCCAGTGTCTGAGACAACTCCATTATCGACACATAATCATCGTCATTGAGATCGTAGAAGTCCATGTCACGAGTCAAAGGTGTCACGTGATAGTTTTCAATAGCCTTCAAACAAAGCATGAACATGATCCATGTTACAGTGTTATTAAAATATACAAACAAGTAGTAAAATTTATTTGATTTCGTTTCATTTGTCGGCTTTGGCTTTCTGAGATAACATCAGATATATATATACATGTATAATAGTAGCACAGGCGTTCACGGAATATTGGACAAAATCCTTCACAAAAATCATATCCGCGTCGCTTTTATGAGTATTTAAGAGGTTATTTCTGGTCATTTTTAAGGCATCATTGTCAAAAAATAAAAATGTGTATTGTGCTTCTTCACGTCATTATGACTTAATAGATTATTCTTGTCTCTATAGGCGAAAAATATCTTGTTTTGCCCGTATTTTACTCGAAAAAAAAGTGTAAGGGGGGTGGGGGGTGGGGGGGGGGGGGCGTCAGACACAAAATATCAGACACATATGTCAATATGTAGAACCCTACACTATTTTTAATAAGCTCAGGCATTTGATTATTTGAGATATTTTTCAGGCAAAACACCACACACTAACGTGACATTAATGCATAGAACTGTCACTGTTTATTATTTCTCGGCAAAGATAAGGATTTTACTTATCGTAAATCATGAAATGTGCAAAACATTCTAGGCATGTTGGTGACAATTTACAGCCAGTATCTGGAATCGTTGTATGTTTACACCAAAGTTACCGTATACAGTTTCTTCCACGCTTCGCACGAAAAAACTTCGTGTATTCCAGCAACATCTTGTTTGTGAGAACATCAATTTGGATATTTTAGCAAACTTCCAGGCATATTATTGGGATATGGAAAAACAAAAAAGCCATGGCTTATCTTTGATTGTTTCTCTTAATTTTGTGCTGGATATAAGGGTGTTGTATTTCGACAGGTTAATAGTTTAAATATGAACAGCTAAATAACGCAATTTGATGCTTTCACTCGCCGTCAGTCACACATAAATAACGTCTTCGTTGATAACGTATAAATGAACTGTCTGAATTGAATAGGAACAATGTACTTATAAGATTTGGAGTTGTGTGCGATAGTTTTGCAGTATATGACTGGAAAACAACATATCCCTTCCATAACATCGTTTGGAATAGCAATATTCTAAACTTGGTATTCTGGTCCCAACATAAAGGCCGGCAACGACAGAAATTGTATCATAACACTGGTAACCAAATTTAATTAAAAAACAACTCTAAAATATCATCTCATACATTTAGGCCAATCTAAAACCCGTGATGTAAATGATTTAGGTTTTGACAGTCTCGCTATACTCTGACTTTAGCCAGAAACTTTCACATTATAAAATACCCATGGATGGGGTTAATCGGAACAACGATTATTTAACCAAAAATTGACAATATAACATCAATCTTAGCAGCGTTCTCGCCAAGAATATATGTCCAAAATCAGCATAGATTGCCGCTCCGTCTTTCCTCATTCTCAGCTTCCGGGGCCTAGATGGGCCCTCTCCCTTTTCTTGGGTATTGATGTTTTTAATTTTAAATGACTACCACAAAAATAATTTTTTTAGCTAATAGAATCGACAGTTTTTATTATATTTTTGCCAAAATTAACGGCAGTTGTTATCTCTGAATTATTCTCTGAAATTTCATATTAATACTGTGTTTGAATAACTTCAAAACCTTCAAAATTGCCCAGATTATTTAAATCAATGCTAGCAAATGATGACGTACTACTGTAGATTTCATGCACATCCTTGTCATATCAGACTGATGTGACCCTAAGACTTTTTGCTCTTTTAAAATTGCAAAAATTAATATCGATCAATGAAAACGACGGAATTAATTTCACTACCAAAATTCGCTGAGATTGCCTCTACAGGCTTCCTCGTTCTCCTAGGCGGCCCCTGGACCCTCGCCTATTAAGCTATGATAGTCAAGCTATCCTCTTCCTTTTAAAAAATCCTAAATCCACCACTGTTAGCTGTTATCTGCGGCTAAACACAGAACTGACGAGGCTATGTGCTACGACTCGTCTCTATTAATTAATGTGCAGATATGTCCATATCATATATATATATATGTATTGATGATACATAGTTTTCGGACAAATGATACATTTTTCGGGAAAAAAATAGTCTGCCCTCCTAAAAATGAACCCTCCCCTACGCCTATGCATGTCTCTAGTTCAACAGTGGTGTTGGTTTCTTAAAGATTGGCTTATTTTGAAAAACTACCATGCAAACAATTATTAGTGTTATCCATACATTAGTTTTGACCAGCGTCTGAATCTCACTCAAATAAGTTACACATACAAATCATGATCAAATAAGTTACACATACAAATCATGATCAAATAATTTACCTCTCTTTTCTTTTTTCCACAAACAGATGCACAGGCAAATGTACAGACGAATGAAGCCTCGCCATCTGTGAATACCATTTTGCAGGATCGAGGGCAACTCAATTTACAGATATGTTTGATGAAATCGCTCATACGGAAAAACCAAGATTCGGCGTCCTGCACCATCAACATGGACACAAATAGAATTGCGAAAGCTGTTTTTATCTTCATCTGTTGAGAGAAAATATAAAATGCGAAAAAGAAAAACAAATACCAAAACCACAAAAAGGTCCTCTAAATTGTTGGGGTTTTTTTTGGCAAAAGCTTCCTTTTATATTACTTGATATATCCAGCATGACAACTCTTTCGCTAGCATTCATTATTTCAGTCGAATGCGCCGTGGATGGAAATTTAAAAGCAGCCGACGACTCCCATCCTTCTATTTATACACACATATTCATGTCTGCTTGTAACTCAATGAAAGAAAAAAATTCTGTTCCATCAATTTAGACATCTGGAATTTTCTGTAGTGAAATAATCTTACCTTGTCTTAGTTGAAATGGCTGTCCGTCTTCTGGGCAACCTCGGATAGCTATATGAAAATCCGGGTATTTATAGGACCAAATCGGGAAGTGATCTTTTAAACTGAAAATATTTTTAAATTCGCCATTCAGAATGTTCAGGCTTTTTTTTAAAGTATGTTCAGCATTGTCATCACTCCATTGGATATACATTGTCATCATGTCAATCGCTTTAAATACCCCTTTGTAAGATATATAGTTGTTGTTTTTTTGTGTGGGTATTAAACAAGGTCTTCATTCATACATTCTGACATCATCGAACAAGTCAAATAACAAATACCCCCCCTCCCCCCGAGCTCTACACCCTCCCTACCTAGCACGACATTGGCCGATTACACCTAGATCTGTCATAGGCATGTGTCTGACAATTAAGGGGAAATATCACCCTTCTCTTTCGAGATCCAGCTGTGTGAAATTCAAAGTTACATAGGTCTACATACGTGTATAATGTAATTGGACTATACGTCACATGAAGTAAAATAAGCTTAAATAAAAAAACATATTTCTCTTAACAGTGTGCAAAAACTGCATATAGGGTATTTTGTAACCATCAAGTGCCACCTTGCCTTTCAACGCAGACTGTGAACTTTGGAATAAACCCACGTCATGAGTCTCTTACCAGGAAATCACGAGATAGCGCCTTAGTTTTAGCCACTGCTACAAATAATCCAACTGCTTTAATAATTGAAAATGTGTAATGCAGGTCAACCTTAAATAGAACAAAAACTTGGGTATAATTAAATTTGTCCGTATTTTTTAAAAATAAATTGAATTGATATGCTGCTGAAAAAGATCATAACATAGTCCCGGTGTATTGATACAGCTGAACAGCTGGGCTGACCGACATTCAAAAGTTGCTTGTCGAAAGACGTGATCCCCGACATTCGAATATCGAATGTGGGATAACGGGCTTCAGCTTCTCACAATTTACGCCATTTTAGTAAATATCACTAGTATACATTCAACATGGTTTACAATGGTCCTGGTTTATGGCCAAGCGGGGCTGACCTTGTAGCATGGAAGTAAGACGTCGACGGTTTTCATCAAATGAATGTTATGAACTGTCTCATTTCGTGCTCTGACATTTAGCACAAAGTCTTTTTTGCAAAGAGACACGTGACGAACCAGCCCGTCAGCTACAATTACAGCCAACCTGGGAGCCCAGCGACTAATATAAGTCAATAACTTTTAAGAACTAAATGAATAAAATATCGAAATTCACAAGCTTATCATAGGTTTATTTTCTCTCACATTTATATATTTGACTTACAGATAGAATGAAGTGATCCATCAGAAAAATCAGTATAACGGAGAAGCGTAGCTGTATTTGGCCACTATCTTAGCAATGTCTTCACAACATTGTTACGTTATTTGTTAAGGTGGATGCCGGTAGTTTAATTGTCTTTCACTCAGGCAACTGAATTAAATTTAAAAAAAAACTAACTATGATTGCGTGAAATACAGCCTGAACCGAGTGATTAATAATACACGTGTACAGCTTGCCTGTTTAAAGGTCAATCACGGTTCTCGTTTACATCTCAGCGACACCTGATCTCCTCCACAAAATATTTAAATAGGATTCATATAGTCAGTTAAATTACTTACTGGTAGAAACTGTCGCCTGTAAAGCGGAACAGTCAAGTTCAATTATTCAGTACTACATTTAATATTTAATTATTAATATTGTTTTGCTGAACAGACTTATAAACACGTCAAATGATACTGTTTCTAATGTTTATTAATTAATTGTGTGTTTTGTGCCCTGGTTGCCCTCGTATATTAAAAGGGGTTCAATTATCTTATAACGTGAGTAAATTTTTCATCTTTTTATGTTGTGGTGGTGCAATGGCAGAGTTTAAGACACTCTTTTCAGTGGGTGATAGCCTTTGGCCTTTTTCACCACACAATTGATAAACTTATGTGACATATTTCAAAATAGCCATTATTTCAAACGGTCTGCAGACCCCTCTCGTTCAAAGATAAAATTAGGCCTTTCTCCCTTGCCAATATTTCGAGACTTCCATTAAGTTACCATACAGATTTAAGACATTGTTATTAGTGCACATGTACTTTCTGTCAATATCAGTCATGTTGAAGGCCAATATATAAAATCCCTTTCCAAATCAAAGCGGCCAAGTGTGTCCGCGAATTCCACAATAGTTACCTTGCCACTTGCAGGAGAATTTTACAGTGGCAAAATTGAATCTCCGCACATTTTTATTCTATTCTGCAACACTGTTTAAAATTCACTTTTCATAGATTGCATAACATTTTGTTAACATTTTGTTAATCTTAATCCTTTAAACTAAAAAAAAAGTATTTTATATGTACTATATGTACTTCAAGATCGTGACGCTACGCGATTTATTAAAACTTTAAACGTTTCAATACATAAATCAAAGTCTGGTAAACTTCATAATGTGCTTAAAATATACAATATAATTCCAAACTAATATGCAAATAACACAAAAAAGGTGTAACGTGCGTAACGTTCTATGGATATAGTTTATATTAACTTTCTATAAATCTTTCACTAATCGAAACACAATGAGTGACACTAAATTAGCTAAATGTTACGTGAAATATGCCATACATGTGTTTCATTGTTTGTGTTTTTCTAATAAACAAGTTCTGGCAAATATAGAATCACAATGCAGAGAATGCAAGTTTTGCTTGCCTCCATCGAGATTCACACTAGATTAACTGGGCCAGCCTTGTAGTCATCTGAGCCAGCGACTGCGTCTTCTCGTTAAGGCTTAATATATTTTAAATAATCAAAGAGAAAAAAAGAATTTTCTTGCCGGGATTGGAGCCCAGGACCTTTGGATTTCAGGCCCAACATTCTACCGACAGAGATAGTTTATACAGTGTTTACTGTATGATTTGAATTCGTTTTTTTTTTGTTTGTTTTTATTTTATTAGTTGTTTGTTTCGGTATTGGTCTCCAATCGGCTTCATGTTGCCATTTGGCTTCCACAGAACACTTAAGTAGACGGCATAAGTGTGGAATAGGAAGTCGCGAGTGACTTATACAATGATGTTTGTTGCTAAAATATTGGCAACAGAAAGGTACAAAAAAGTATTGTAAAAAGAATTTGGGTAAGCTGTGTGAACTCTTGGCCGAGCGATAAACCCGCTCATTTCAAAGGAACAAAACAATTTTTTTAAAGCTTTCAATGAAATTCGATCGTCAATAAAACATGTTTGTGCTCTGGACCGATTAAGTACTTTAGGTAATGTGTGGGGATCCCGACCAGTACACCTTGAGAATCTTCTTCAACTTCGTACGGTCCATTGGGAGTCTCCATTGGGAGTATCGAAATTGTGCCAAAAGAAGGGGTTTGTCGGAAACTTAAACCCTGTGAGAATAACTTTGAAAGTAATGTCTATAAAACTTTTTTTAACATATTTTCTATAGCAATGCGTATCCATAGCATTATACGTTATTTTTTATTTATATTTTATACCCAATTAATGTCCTTTTTTTTCTCAGGGAATTGGCTTACACCCTTTATTACCTTTGAGCTCAAGTACAAACATCTAGTCTGCCTAATTTATTTAACTTTCTTCTGTGTGTCCAGATACTGGTCGTGCTTGTTTAAGGTTCTTTACTGTCGCTCTACAAAAATCTTCACATACATGTATATTTCGTCGACACAGTATTAAAGAACCAGTGTAGAAGTGGTTTGGTAAGCTCTTGTTGCTCTGAAGAAGGCCTTGAGGGCTTCTACTGCAACTAAACAATAACATTGACAGTTCTTACTTGGCCAACTGCAGGGGATGAACGCCCTTCTACTGTTAACGTAAACGCAAGACAAATCAAAACTACTACATCATCGCAAACTGTTGCAAAAAAAGGAAATCGAACAAAATAATAAATTAGACAATTCAACAAAAACTATTTAAAACAACTGGCCCAGAGGCTCGCCCTTCCAAGGCCTTAAGGGACGCTGTTCAAACGTTTCAGTTTGAACAACCTATCAATGTGATAAACATAGAGAGAATTGAACCCCTGTCTCCAAAATCATTAACAAGAAAGTTCCTTGGGTCGGAATCAGTGGCTCTGCATGGCAAACCGCTTTGATGCCTTGGAAAGGATGGAGGTAGACATCAGGCCTCTTCCCTCTACAGCTCCTCCACCTCCGCCTTCTCAAGGGAGTCACAATGGTAAACACCCTTGGTTAAAAGCCAACAGAACACATAAATTATTGCTAACACGGCATTCATAAGTTTTTGATATAAAATGAAATATTTGTTATTTACCCCCAACACCCACCCCCAAAAAAAACAAACAAAAAGAAAAAATGTAAAAAGATTAAATTGAAAAAGTAATAATAATCAATGTTAAAACTAATGCCACTTTATTACACGTTAAAAGATATCTGTACATTGGACACGTTATTACATGTAACTTTGTTGATAATGACGATATTGAAGAACAACGTAGAAAGCTATGCATAAGAGCAAATATGTTAATTCGAAAATTCAGGAATTGCTCTCCTTTAGTAAAGAAGACATTATTTAAGGCGTTTTGTACACATTTCTATTGCTGCTCATTGTGGTTCTCCTATACCCAAACCAAGTTAAATAAGTTCAAAACAATGTACAACAATTCATTCAGATGGTTAATGAATCTTAGCTACAGATGTAGCGCTAGTGGGATGTTTGTAATACACAATGTTTACTCGTTTGGAGAAATATTACGAAAGACTGTACACTCATTAATGACAAGAATTGACTCTAATTCTAATCGAATGTTGGCAACTCTTCGTATCTCTGACGTGCCTCGACAGTCCATTCTCTATGCCAAATGGCAAACAAACATGTTCTAAATGTCTTTATTGTATAGTACTATATATGTACTATATATATGTACTCTCTATGGACAATTTGTCGGCAATAAAACTATTATTATTTTTATTATTATATCCTTTTCGTTGATTTGTTTATATTGTTGAAGCCAAGACTGCAGTCAGTTTGAAATAAATCTTTAAATAAAAAACACTTGGAGAAAAAGACATGTTCATAATAATTGTCATAACGACATTAAACGTAACATGCGACAGAAGCCCCCCAAAATCCTTCAGTTTGAATTCATATCGAAAGACAAAATAACTACATTTTAAATGGTCGCGCCAAGTTTACTTCTGAATTCATGTCCAGCTGTGAGCAATAACTAAATAATATAAAACAATATAATAAAAAACTCACCATTGACCTACTTCCTTATAGCATTATGTTCTCAAAGATTTTTTGTTCATTTGTTATAGTGGAATTTATTTCTTTCAAAAAACATAATCCTTTGACTATAACACTTGTTCGACCAAGACAACCACTATGGTATATGCTTACAATTAGAAATCTTCACGTACATGTATAAAGAAAGCGGATTATTTCTCTGGAGGAGAAAAAGGTGGAAAAACAACAATTATTTTGATACTCCCTTGAATTATGTTTTTGCGAAAAAAATATACATGTATATTCGTTTCTCTACAGCACCGAATGTCAATGGCAAAAATTATCCATGGTGCGTCCATACCCGAGGTTCACCATTGGGTCTGTATCAAATGTGCCATTGGGTCTGGTCTGTACCGAGTTATACTACTGGGTGTGTACTAAGTTATACCAGTAAGTCTGGCCTGTACTGGGTTATTCCAAATGGTATGTATTGGTTTCTACCTTTAAATCTGTTCTGAGTGATACCTTCGGGTCTGTACTAAGTTATATCATTTGACGTGTACTGATTTATACCATTCGGTCTGAGTTGAGTTAAATCGTTTGATATGTATGGAGTTATACCATTTGATCTGAACTGAGTTATACCTTTTGGTCTGTACTGATTTATGTCATTAAGTCTGTGCTGATTTATGCCATTCCGTCTTAATTGAGTTATACCATTGAGCCGACTGAGTTGTAATGAGTTATACAATTAAGTTAAATTGTACTGTGTTATACCATTGGGTTTACACCGAGTTATACCATTGGGTTTACACCGAGTTATACCATTGAGTTAAATTGTAGTGAGTTATACCATTGGGTGTGTACTGAGTTAGACCATTGAATTTATACCGAGTTATACCATTGGGTTTTTACTGAGTTATACCATTGAGTCTGTGCTGAGTTATACCATTGAGTCTGTACTGAGTTATACCACTGGTTTTGTACTAAATTGTACAACCAAGTTTGTTCTATGTTATGACATCGGGTTGTAACGAGTGATACCATTGAGTCTGTGCTGAGTTAAAGCATTGGAATTGTACTGGGTTATACCATTTGCTTTAAACCAAGTTATATCATTAAGTGTGTACTGAGATATTCCATTCGATCTGGGTTAAATCCGGCGTTTGAATAATTATCTGTTGCCAAGTTTCAATTTGCAATATTTCAATTCTTCAATATCAGTATTGTAATTTACTCTCTTATATTCAGTCTATTCTTGTCATCCCATATTAAAACGTTAAATTGAAATACATTGATGACGGGAGCCACTGCAAATAAGACGTCATTTTCGTACTCTTAAATATGCACTTAAGTTAAAATCGTCTTGTTGTAATTCGGCCTCCTCTGTCAGAGTATGACTCGATGTATGGGGACGGGTGTAGACACCCTAAACCATTTAAGCAGAGGGCTAACGACATCATAGCAAATTCTGGTGCTTGTGAGTTGTCTGTTCAGCACTCTGTTTTATGTCAGTTTCCTCCATGGCACCTAGAAATTCCAG
>JAVFBX010153204.1:0-15262 GCA_034783855.1 Mopalia kennerleyi
AGTGATGCAAATACCTGTTTATTTGTTCTGAAATAGGAAATATCAATTTAGCACTAGTTAAACAAATATAGAAAAAGGAAGTTCAAAACGTGATCAACAAAAAACCGTTGGTCGGTCGGTCGGTCGGTCGGTCAGTCAGTCCGCCAGTCAACCAGTCATTCCTTCTGTCAGTCTGTCACACACTGTTACATTCCACAGGATTAAACATAAATGTCAAGTTTGAGACTTTGCTATAAAACTATTGCCATTTTTGCCTAAGAATATGTGAAAGATTCCAGATTTTGTAACACTTGATTAGATTTAGCTGGTCGGTTGTGACTAGCCATTTTATCACTTTCATCTTTACACAGACTCAAAATATATTCACATATGTAAAAAATAATTTTAATTATTTGGAAAAGAATTCAACACATCGGAAGACGAATTTTACCTATGCAGAAAAGAATTTTCACACATGTGAAATGCGAATTCTACATATGTCAAATAAACTTATATTCTGCATATGTAAAATTGTATTTCACACAAGTGAAAATCGTTCAACCAGAACTAATCACATCTGTGATTAGCTACTGTACGCTACTAAAACAAAATCAGAACTTATTCGACATATGTAGAAGGTACAAGTGATAAAATGGCTTGTTGTAAAACTAAAGTTGTACACCGTCCCTTTTTGAGAGGAGAAAGCGTTTCTCAGTAATCTCGATTAGCGGGGCTATTTTGTACATATGTAAAATAAAAGTATACTTTAAATAAGTGAAATTCCTTTTAACGTATGTGAAATAGTTTGTTTTAAGTTTTGCGAAAAAGAATTTCATATATGTTGAAAAGAATTCTACATATGTAATAACATCTTTTATTTTACATATGTGAAATTGTTTTTTTCACATATGTGAAAATCTTTTTAACATAAGTAACATAAAAAAGAATTTCACATATGCGAACTAATTCAACATATGTAGATTAAAGGTAGAAGTGACAAAACGGTTTGTCATATTCGGTGTATACACCCCTTCTGATGGAAATACTCAAAGCAAGTCATAGTTTGACCTGTTTTATCAAAGTTTAGAGTTAAGATCATTTTGATTTTTAAAAATCTGAAACAAATCAGTCTTCGTCAACGGTTTTTTTTTCTTTATTCACAGAAAATTTTGATATGATGCTTCCGGTTATTGCTTATTGGAAATTACCCAACAGAGATTTTTTCCCCTTAGCGATCCCAGCAGACCTCGTTACAGACCTCAGGAGTATCCATGGTAACCCAGCAGTATGGTGGATTGGTCAAGTTACCATTTACTTGTTAAGACCTCGTCCTGTACTCAGCGTTTACATCCAAGACGTTAAAGAGAAGATAGGTTTCAAGACACCTATAGTTGGGTAAACTTAATCATTTTTGTTGTTGTTGTTCACAAATTAATAAATAGTTGAAGACTGGGCGCATTTTCAGGGTACCGTTATTTGACGTGCTACTACAATCGCAGTCTCGCGAGAGTATCTATAGTAGAAAAGACTAAGACAACTCTCGTACCCCATACCATGCCGTTACGCATTAATTTCCGCCTATAATATTTGGGGCGACATTTGTCACGTATCGGCAAAACAAGGTGATCCGGATGTATCTTGGATTTCATGTTTCGGCACAGGAAGTCGAATCGATAATAGTTTGGAATGGTGCTAGTAGTGCTCACTCATTTTGTTTTTATGGGCCAGCTTTCACAAAGCCGTCATCAGCTAAAATGAGTTTTATTAATAAACAAACTCCTTGCCACCGTTCTGTGTCTTATAACCCGGACCGCCAAGCCCATTTTTGGGCCCCAGTGCAACAACATTCATGACTCCCCCGCGACCAGAACATAAGCAAAGGCCCTTTGAAAGCCACAAGTGGGCCCTTTCCTGAAACTTGGTGTTACTTCTGTAAACACCATGTGCAAAATTGTCATTTAAATATTTACGAAAGCATTTTATTTTGTTCGCCGTTTCCTCGTTTGGCCTCTAGGCACCCTTAACTCATGGGCTCCTGGAAGGGCGCGTGGGCGGGATCACACATCTTCTCAGTGAACCTTCATTTAAAGTCAAATCAAACAGATTAAATGAACCCATTATGCACCATATGTGATACGCCTAATCGTGCAAATACACACAACTATAGATACCGCCAAACGCATACGAAGTTGTATGGATATTGAAACATTCAATACCCATTGGATGTTTCCTAATCGTGAAGAATCTATTGCGGCTAATCGTGGCTAAATTCTGGAACCGGCACGTCTTATCACGGAACGCTGCATAAAATCCGCCGAAACGTCTTGTTATCAAGACATGAATAACCCGTGAATAACAAAACTTTATTTTACAACTTTTATTCTTGTAATACCTACAGAGACAACCGTAACACTACATTAACAGTTTACTTAGCACTATGGAGGGAAATTTAATATCCAACAATATAAAAGCGCTTCTCATTTTATGCAAATACACACAATTGCCTACCACCAAAGCATGCGAAGTTGTGGGCATAACCATTGAATGTTTCTTAATCGTGAACCCCAGCTGGCTTTTCATGAACCCCAGCAGGCCTGGCCTATATGGACAACACTTGGCCAATCTTTTCGTCATGTATGTTGTGGTTTTAATGGTCAACTGGTCACCTTTCATGAACCACAACAGACCGGACCTAGTTGAACATCACTTGGCTAGCTTTTACGTCCTGTAAGCTGGGTTTTTACTGATCAAGTGGTCACTTGTCATGATCCCAGCAGACCTGACCTAGTTGAACACTACTTGGTCAACCTTTTTACCGGATCATAATAATTATTAGAACAAAAAGGGGAGCTATTTTGTCCTAAAGTTAAATCAGATTGATCAATCCTATAAAGTGTACATCTGTTATCAAATGTTATATGTAGATCAAGCTTTCAACTTTCACCTTTTAACGTTTGCTGGATTTGTGAACTAGTTAATTGCAACTTCAGAAATTCAACTATGCGCTTTTGTGTCTCAATTTGCGTCATTCAAATGTGAGTAAAATATTATTTTGTAATTCTCAAAATTGATTTGACATTTTTTCCTCCTATTGGCGTTAAGCCGCAAACAAAAAAAGTTAACATAAAAATACCTAACCCTGTTAACCTTGTATGTGATTTTATATTTTCCAGAATACATGTCAGACGGACAGACAAACTCAGAGTAGAGGCGAAGTCATATCCCATTCAAGAGTATATGAAATATGTAGAAGAATACTACAATAAACGTGAACAAAAAGAGAAAGTTGATAAGAGGCGGGTGTTCCTGGCAACGGATGAACCGACAGTAGTCAAGGAAGCCAGAGAATTGTAGGTTAACGCGTAATATGCAACGTAAAACGAGACCCGCTCCAGTATAACCTAAACTAAGTAGCACAAAACGAAAATTGAATTATCGGTCAATATTAACCTAACCTTAAATAACACCGAACTTTCCATACTTGTTTCAGTTTATTGTCGCTTAAAACTGAATATTGATCCTATATTACCTGACAGCTCTATGCTCAAAAAATTGATTTTAGATTTAGTCCATATTTTTCTGGAACGGGTCACAAATAATAGTGGCATAAAAAAGTGCCAGGACTTGGTGAGAACCTTATAAGTCTGTTTGTTTGTTTGTTTAATTTGGGTTGTACGCCGTACTTACTGTTATTTTACTTATATGAAGACGTGCAAGCCTTATGGCTGAAGCTAGTTACCCTATATGCCAATTGTCACAAGCACATACATATCGTAGATATGAAAAGCGCATAAGTCAAAGGTAACACAGTGCAACAACACACAGGAGGCAAACACAAAGAATTCGACGTTAACAACACTTATCTTTTCCGCATAACTCAAAGAATGTATTTGGTGGTTACAAATGCTTCATTAAACATGGCGGCACACTGTTTTGTGTTTCAGATACCCTCAATATGAGTTTATCAACGATCCTGCGATATTAGAATCGGCGGGATTGAATCAACGCTTCAAATCATCATCTCTGCTTGGAGCCGTCACGGATATACACCTACTGGCGGAATCGGATTACCTCGTATGCACATTCTCGTCAAATGTAGGTGGTATTTTAATTCATGGCCGATTCTCTTGGGCCAATGCACGGCTTTACAGTTCCGAAAATAATTCCTGCCTACTACCGTTTGGAACGTAAACAGCACCATATATGGCAAACTGTTTGTCATACATGGTCAATTGGGTTAAGCTTAAAGCGAGACAGCTTCCGATTGGAACGCAAACAACACCATATATGGCAAAGTGTAATCCCACGTATATGTTAAATCATATTAGTTTTAAAGTCGTGCTCAAAGGTCGTTCGACTATTGGCGAGAGATGGTCCTCTGTCTTAACTTAAAAATAGCGGGAAATTGATACGAAACCTTGTTTATAATTTCAACTAAGTTTATTCCCGCATATACCTGGGTTAGACAGGAGGACCTGTGCCAGGTCCATACATAGAAAGTCAATCAGTACTTTAGTACTTAACTTAAAAAAGTTCCTTTACAATTTCAACCCTGTTTATTCCATTATATACCTGGATTAGACAGGTCGAGACATCGAAAAACAATCAGTAGTTCGACACGCTTACCTATGAACTGCGGGCAGTTGATCTTGTGAGATGAGTTAAATAACCTTAAGTACGGTGTTACACCCCCATGAAACAAACAAAAGATTTAAGTACAACGCTATCCGAATGACCTACACTCTTAGAAATAATATTTTTGTGAGGGTTCGCTAGAAAAGAGGATGGTTATAAATGGAAACAAGCTGGTTCTAAATGGAACCATTTGGACAAAAACGGTGCTTTCATATAATAAGATAGGGGAAAAGACATGGAACAGTTGCTGTGAAGGTTCCATAGAGAACCAAAAAGGGTCCTATCAGAGCCATTACTGAAGATCCCGAAGAGTTCCATTAGAGACATATGTTTCTAAGAGTGTACACATGTATATTTTTTAAAAAGTAATACAACTGGCACATATCGATTTTTTAAAACCAATGAATGATTTCATATTCTAAATAAAATTCCACAGACATGTTTCTAGCTAGATCTTAATCTCGAGTTGTTATGCCTAACCTACAGACATCTCAAGACTAGGTTATGATCCATATACATTTACACTGCTAAAGGCGTTATTGTCAGTTACACAGAATGATTGGAATTTGTCATCTATGGAACCAGAAAAAATAATGCGCCACATATTTCGATTGATTCCACTATACCCTCGATCACGATGCACTTACAGAATCTTTTCTTTGTCTATTTGCAGGTTGGAAGAGCTGCTTTCGAGCTGATGCAAGCACTGCATTTTGACGCGTCAAATTGTAGCAAATCTCTCGATGGCGGATTCTACTTTCATGGACAGAATGCACATTTGTATAGGGCCATCCAGCAGCACGTGCCTACGCATCCCGATGAACTTGCCTTTAACGCAGGAGATCAAATCTCGCTCACCAATCCTTTTCTCAATGGTTATTCAATAGGTCATAATAAAGCCACCGGAAAAGATGGTCGATTTCCGTCCTATAAAGTTGAAGACCCTGTTGACGGGGCAAAGTTTGCTGTAAAATTTCTCTAAACGCAACCAATGCTAGAAACCAAACTACATCCTCAAATCAAAAAATATAAGGTGCTCGCGTTAGAGATAGTAGCGCGTGAATGACATTCAGTATTTGTATCATGCGTTTTCATGTCCAAAACAATATGGTACTCCTTAGAGGAAATCTGAAAGGTTAAACATTGGAAAAAAAACCCATATGTTCTCGATTGAAACGGTTATAAACTCAAACATCTCAACCTGTGGACCCACTTTTTCAACCATACATTGGGTTTGAGTTACCTCCCCTGTGTTCTAGACATCTCCTAGCTTTGCATGAACAGCTGTCATGTCAATATATATATATATCTAAAAGCAATCACACTTGCACAGGGATGTAGATTAATTAAATCGATGAATCATCTTATGTTCTTGACAACTCCCAGAGACAAGTCTCTGAATAAACCTTAATCTGGAGTTGTGTTAGGAGTAACCTGTGGACATCTCGAGAAAAGGGTAATGACCATTAATTTGGTGTATACAATATTGTTAAAAACGTAGCTACCAACATATTCGGCATGGGTTGTGAATACATCAGTCTACAAATTAGTATTACAGAGATACAGAGATTAACTAATGAATATGTGTGTAAAGAGAATGAGTGCTACAACCTGTCTGATACAAAGAGGAGTTTTGCCTTAACAAGTAGGCCCTTTAGATTTGTGTTTATATTGTATGCTATAATGCGTCTTTGTGAAAGAGGAGACGATATTCATGCATAACTTAAATAAAACAGCCCGGTTGTGAATCATGTAACTCCATATATTTGTAAATTTAGAAAGAAAAAAAGTCTGCATCCCTCTCGGGCGCGGAGCCTCTGGCTGAAATGGCCAATTCTTATATAGAACATATTTTGAAAGTCATTTTTCACGTTCCAAATATTAATATGACGTCCAAACTAAGCTGTTGTTTATCGCACTAACAGCAAAGTGCCTTAACATACTCATATTTTAGGCACGCGAGCCCATCTGCCACGAAAATAAGTAAAATTGCCAATTACCCGTCAGTTGCCGTCCCGACACAATATTTTTGTACACGTATTAATAATGGTTTTATTTTTTTACATGAATAAACATTTTGTAGCATTTTTGTGATGAGGGTTTTTATTCAAAGCTCTTTGTTGTTGTACTAGCTGTTTCACTTATGGAGTTATTACACTGAAACAACTTTAAAATAAATCTCAAATAAGTAAAACAGTTCATTATGGTTTTAATATTACGGAAAAACTGGTTGCACCAGTTTCATGTTTTTATGGTAAGAACTTTCTGCACCAAACAAAGATGTGACTTTTGCTATTATGGATAAGCCTTATTTGGGGATTGCATACTTTTTTTTATAGAATATGACATGTTGTATAGCGCAGTTTAACAAGGCTGTGGTTACCATGGTTATCATGTACATTATGAAGTCTATATGGCCCACCATGAGGGCGTATGCTGATTTTAATAACACTCCTGTTAGTGTTATTCGAGGTATCTCACAATGCCTTGCCATTGTTGTTTTGGGTCAGAATGACAAATTATACTCTACATATTATATATACATTAGTATTTATAAATATATAAAAGTGTTATTTTTTGTTACATTTCTATCGAATAGAATATAAATACTATATATTATTATTTTTTATTTTTTATTTAAACAATGTGAATACACAGTCGCCACCCATCCCTTTTAAGAGACACCGAAGGATAGTTTTATTAGACTGAATAAAAAGGAAGTGGGTTTGTGTATGGGATATATGGTGGTTTGTAACGTCGTGTGGGACCCCTTGGTCGAATTTCATATTACTCTGTATGTAAAATGAGTCGGTGTCAACAGAAACAAATATACTGTATTTTTTCGAGGTTTATTTATAGAAGTTCAATAACAATAAGAATCAACAGACTACTTGACCTAGCAGAATAACCATTGAACTATTAAACGGTGCCTCATTTTTGTTTTTATCACAGTGGATTTGTTTGTGTAGGCCACTTTCGAAAGCCTTATAAAAATGTAAAATACAACTTTCAGAAAACATTGAAAACATCAAGGGAGAATTTCTGAAAATGAGGCCTCGTTTACTTTATCGCATTATGCTCTTTACAATGGTAAAAATTTTAAAATTCTAACATGAATAGTTTTCTGGAAATAAGCCATGTCTGCTTAAATTAGAAGTGCCAGGAAAAGGCAATTAAAGTTTTACCACTTGGATATGCTCAAGGGAAAATTAAATTATAGACTTGAATTTTAACTGTTTGTAATCAGATTTTTGAACTATTTTTTTCACCAACACATAGTTTGAATAATTATTTTTTTTATCTAACTGACTACAAATATGTATTCATTTTGAGCTCAAGGGGTCCAGCAAGACCGTAATGCAACTTTCTTAGAAAGGTGTTTAAATAATTTCTCTACATCATAATTTTGAATTCATCTGTTTTGATAGATTGCAATACAATAATGATGTTTATTTATATACCAGTATTAGGGGTACTGATGCAATTATCAGTTGTTGTTGCCTTAAGGTCATGCTGGACCCATTGGGTTCAACATGAACCAATTTTTTATATCCCTAGGATTAAAAGTTAGGTATTCAAACTATATGTTGTTGAACAAAATAATAAGAAATTCTGATTACAAGCAGTTGAATAGGAGCCTATAATTAACTTTTCAATGATCATATATTCAAGTCGCAAAGCTTTAGTTGCCTATTTCTGGCACTTTATTTTTAAACAATTTTGCATTTACCATGGCGTAGATCTAGAAAACTATTCATGTTAGAAACTTCAAATGTTTAACATTGTGAAGACCACAATGCGATCTAGAAAACGGTGTCTCATTTTTTAGAAAGTTGTCCTTGGTTTTCTTTATCATTTTCTGAAAGTTGTATTTTACATTTTTATAAGACTTTCCAAGGTGGGATAGACAAAAAAAATGTCCACTGGGATCGTTTCAATAAAAAAAAAGGAATATTCGACTCCGTCAACTAATTTATTGAGTATGAAAAATGCGGTCAATTGTTTTTCTATTGATATTTACTCATTTTAATTTTTTTAAAAATAATAATTGGACTTTTACCACATCTTCATATATTGAAAACCCGAAGTCAATCATGCAGAAGTATGAAACCAGCCATTACCCAGTCTCAACGGCAAGCGCCCTCTAGTGGGAAATAGAGAAACCTAGAAAACCATAAATTGGACGTAGAATCATGGGTAAATCATGCTAAAGCTCAATGACGTATATACTTCTATCTCTTGGCAAATATTATAGTTTACCCATAATGCGTCGGTAGATTTTGACATTCGAACTACGAGAAACGAACGAAATCCCCCATTTCTCGTGCAATGGGTCCTATGGCAATATGAAGGTCCTCTGAAAGTCACAATGCCGTTGAGACTTATTATTGGCTGGTTTCATACTTCTGCTTAATAGACTTCTGGTAAAATCAAGTGCAATACAGATTATCATCCAAACTGTTTTTTAATATCTCAACATACTTACAAATTGTGTTATCACCAATTATCACCAATGCACTGAAAATCAAAATGAGCACGTACGTCATGTATGCGTCGTTCCGTTTAGGAGTAGTGTTTATAATAACGCTAAACTTAATACTTAGCTTAAACCGAACACTAAACCTTACCCTAAACCTAACCTCAGACTAACCATAGTCCTAAAATATTAATCTGCCCATCAACTATACCTGCTCTTTGATTACGTGAAAGCGTTCTCCAGTAAACGGATGAAAACCCCGTCACCAGAAAATGTTTTATTTAATGCAGGGGCCATTCCCGTTTATTTCTATAGGTTTTTAGTATACTTCAAGGCTAATAGTTACCACTGATAAAATTATCGCATAAACAATAATGAGTTATTTCGGCCATAGTACAAAAGATACAGACTTCAAAACATATCATTAAAATTTTACAATACCAATAAAAATAGATGTGTATTAGTATGTCTAATGTGTACACAAATATTGTAACTTATGGGAATGCATATGCCTTTAACTGTACTGGACACATTTTCATAAAACGTCGTACGAACAATTCTTATCATTTACTAAGACAATTTGCTTGCGAATTTACATGAAAGTGAAAATGCGTTTTTGTTTTTTAAAAACACCTGTGCAGGTATGTTTTAACTTCCATTGTAATGATTTATTTCAAATGTAAATATTTTGATCAGTGAAATAGCTTTAAAAGACTGCCAATTCTTGTAAATATATATATCGATTGTCTTCAAGACAGTCTTATTTATTCAAAGTCATTTACCAAAATAATTTGTCTTGCGAGATACATGAAATTGAAAATTTCATAAAATGAAAAATAGATTTTTTTGTATTATTTCCTTTAGTTCTTCTTCATTAAGTTATCCCACTTCAGACCATGTAGCTTTATTTGTATTCGTATTTATTATTTGCTTTGCCAGCTTTTCAAATGCAGACCACAAAGTCTTATCTAATCGTCATCTTTATCCAGGTGGGATTCTTTCTTTCTAAATACCTGTGTATGTACAGTTTGTTTTAACTTCTATTGTAATTCTTTTTTTTTAAATGAAAGTATTTTGGTCAATGAAATAGCTTTAAAGGTCAGCGTATTCTTGTAAATACATGTATATTGACTTTAAGCAAGTTTTTTTCTGTTATGTGCTCATTGCCAGGGTTAAGTCCAAAGCAGAGCTCATGTTGATCTTGGTATTCATATTCACATTTGACTGTTGTTGAGTCATTTTGCGTTACTCATCGATATTTTTCATCGATACAAACTTTGGATTAGTGATAAGTATAAGTGAGTTTCGTTTACGGATAAGGGCTGAACGGTGAAATGTAAAATCTTAATGAAATGAGCAAACACATGTGTAACCAACTGTGTTGGTTTTAATAAGACTTTTTATAAAGGTTTACAGGAATAAATATACCTTTTTGGCCTAAATATCCAGAGAAGTATTATTTGACTCCAAAGATAGATCAATATTGCAGATTAACTTGACAGTAACGTCCATTTACAAAATGTGTCAATAAGCATTACAGACAGCCAACCTTTGTTCAAGGTGAAAATATTTTTTAAAAATAGGATCTTTAAAATTTACTTAGAGAAAAATGTATTTTGTAGTTTTGGGATATAAAGTATGTCAAGATGGTATTAAATGGTGACATGCAAACGTGGGTTTTATGGTTGAACCACTACTCACATTCATGTCAAGTAACTTATTGAAGAAGGCAAAAATAATGCCAAACTTTTATACCAGCTGTGTATTAAAACCAGACGCATATTGTATGATTACGTTAGAAATATTGGATATTGCTGTTAAACGGATGATATTGTGTTGGAGTGGTTGGCGGTATGTCGTTGGACGGAAGAACATAAAAACTTTGTCCTTAAATTATTCCAAAAGTGCGTTTCCAAATTTGTTCAAGGGCCGGTTGTTCACAGCTCTTGTTAGTTAACGGTCTTGGTCCGGTTGTTCAAAGCTCCGTTAGCCTAACAGCTCATTAGACGACATTGTGTCACAAAGAGATTGACGTCACGTCATAATAGAAATTCATTGTTACGCAACGTCATGTAACTGGCCGTTAACCCGGCTAACTGAGTGTTTACATAACGTTGCGTAACAATGAATTCCTATTATGACGAGACATCAAACCAATTTATTAAAGGGCAACCATGTTATTTCAAAAATAACAATAGAACAAACAACTGAAATCACATTTTCCTGTTTCTGTAAATCCTGCAGATATATCTTTAATTGAGAGGAGATGTACACAGGAGATACAGATCTTCAAATAAAACATGACAAAAGCCTCCTTTTCCAAGCATACTCTGTATCAGTTATGCACAAAATGAAACACTAACTTGCAAACAGTATAACATGAAATCTATCCCTGCAGTGCGGCTGTAACAAAAGTGAAAATAGCAAATAATGTGCTACTTTTTGCCCCAAAATGCTATCCTAAAATGGATAGAAAAAAAATTTAAGCTAAAGTTTATAGCCTGTACCTAGTTACTTATGTAGTTAACAATAATCTCTTTTTTTTCAGAAACTCCTTACAATCTGCAATAAATGAATAATCACTAATGATAGTACACTGCGGGTCAATGGTGCTGGGGATGGAAACTCATTGTTAAATGAAAAGATATACTATATATCTTCATATTTCTGTCCTGTCATTAAGCATGAGAGAGGTGCAAATATCCGCACTGAAACGTTGCTCGATAATAAATTTAGAAGTTGAAATCCATAGAATTGTGTTATATGTTACTGATACAACGTCTGAACGCCACTAAAACAAGTTAAGAAACTTACTGTTTATACGCCTTCACATATTCATCATATACTGCTAGTTGTTTTTTAAACAATTAACTTAATGTGTGGTAAACGAGGTTAATTAACTCAGTCAAAAAAGAAACTTCACACTCGTTTGGATGTTGATAAGTTGAACATACAAGAAAAGTGGTTTTAAATAATGATTAAGTTCAATTTTGTACCCATTAAGGGCGGTGTACCATAAAAGCCATGTTCATAATGTAACCAGTTCAACCGGAAATGCTACGTAAATGTAAAAGAGTAAAAATGGTAAGTTACAACTTCATGAAAGCATGTCAATAGCACGTCTGCCCTCCATGAGCGTTCACAACTGCGACGCAACGTCTCCCTGTGGATTGAATGATGCGTCTAATCACAGCTTGGGGGATGTGTTGCCATAATTGAACCAACAAGGCACAAAGTTCCTGATAATTCTGTGGGGGGTTCCTTACTTGAAGGAGTCTTCTGCCCAACACATCCCATACATGTTCTATGGGATTAAGGTCGGGAGACACTGAGGGCCACTCCATGACATTGATGTCAGCATTCCTAAGACAATTCCACGTTAAATTGGCCGTATGAGGTCTGACATGATCGTGTTGGAATGTCAGTCTTGGGCCATGAGCTGCCATGAATGACAAAAGCTCTGGAATGAGCACTTGATCTCTGTATTCTGCAGCAGTTATGTTTACTTGAACGACCATCAGTCTTGCACGGGCAGGACCATTAAATGCACCCCAAAGAATAATACTACCGCTCCCGAAATGGTCCACTTCCTGCACACAACACTGGGCTTTCCGTTCGCTGCATCTCCTCCAAATTCCAACTCCCCCATCAGCAAATTGCAAAGTGGATCTGGATTCGTCACTAAAAACGACCCAGTTCCAATCACGCTGCGTCCATCTCAGATGTCGCTGTGCCCAGAGAAGCCGTTGACGTCGTTGTAACTGGGTTAAAATTGGTCCATGATATGGCCGGCGTGCGTGGAGACGAGCAGTGCGCAGGCGATTACGTATGGTTTGGTCAGTCGCACGACCTCTAGACAATTCATTCCTAGTGGACGTTACAGTGAGAAATCGATTACGCAAATGACTTAAGACGATTTGTCGGTCTTCTGCATGTGTCGTCACACGTGGTCTACCCGAACAAAGTCGGTCTGCTGAGGTGCCAGTTTGTTGGAGACGTTCTTGAAGATCATGGATTCAACATGCAAAAGGCATGTTCACATTGAATGTTTGACAGTCGTGGTATTGCAAATCAACGGATAATTTACTGTAAGAACTTGTTTTTCAGTGCTAACGTGGTCTCAATTACACGTGTCCCATAAGGTCCGGTGACTAGGGACACAAGGAAACATGCTTTATCCGTGATGTATGCTAGCACGAACTGCATGTTTGTGCACGTCGGAGTTGCTGTGTGTCATGATGTCTTTGACCACGCATTTACCTCTCATAATAATAATAATATCTCTTGTATTAAGTTTCAAGAAAATATATCGAAATTTATGAGTGTGAAGTTTCTTTTTTGACTGAGTAAATTTAACTCTGATTCGTCGAAATAGAGTTTATCAGTTGATATTCCTCTCAAACAGCTGGAAAGCATTAATATGGCTCACGATTTTGTTACTGGCCACCCCGGTCTTCTTGGACTGGGATTTGGTCCCGATCGCAGGATTAAGTTTTACCAAAGACCTGAAACAATAGATTAATTGCTTGATTCAGTGTTTGGTGTTTTATGGTTTTTCTAAGGGTTTTTCACTTATATATGAAGGCATAAAGGCCATATTAATGGGTAGACGAAACTACCATTGGCATCACTGGTAACACCAAAGAAAACAAAGATCAAGGACAGGACAAAAATGTCTGTCCACAAATCCACTTCCCTGAGATGGTGCACTTTAACCCTGAGATCACAAGAAAATCAGAATGCCCTGACAAGCCACCCACCTTCAAACAAGAATAAAGCAATTTTTAATTGGTTTACTGAGCTACCAGCAGATTTTATTTTAGATATATTTTTTTCACTAGTTAAATTCAGTTAGATTTCAAATCTGTAGTGAGCAAGAAAACCAACCAGGTGCAATGCTAGCAATTTATAGCGTATCTTAGCTCTGAGAGTTCCTGTTAGTTTTTAGAGATTGGTCGATTGATGTTCGTCGCCGGGGTCAAGCACATTTCACTTATATGGGACCTTGATAGCCAAACCTACAAAACAATATTTTTTAGTTTCGGAGATGAGGCTGAGGTTAGATCATACAATAATCGATAAAATAGTGTATAAATGTTTATAAAAGTAAAGAAAGTAAAACGTGCAACTACATATGTATGTACCACATTCCAATCCTATGCAACTTGTTCATGCTCTTGATTTATTTTTAGACAACCACAATAACTAACATTTTAAAAAAGTAACCACACTGGCACAGGGATGTAGATTAATTAAAAATCGATGAAGCATTTCATGGTCTAGTTAAAAACTCACAGAGACAACCATATATAAGTCAGTAGACTGGCTCAGATATGGGCCTTAAGTTCTTAAGGCTTTGTGTCGTGTATTGCAATACGAAACAAAGCCTGAAGTTACTTGTCTAAGATTATCCAGGAATGTTATTTTACCCTATGGATGGCTCATCTACAATTATTATTGTCAGTTTTAACGGCAGATTTACATGTACCTTATATACATCAGAATATGTCTTTATAACATACAAACTTGATTGTAAATTTACAAAACATTTTTCAACGTACAGTTAATTTACAGAAAATCGTATTTTTACACCAAATTAATGTTAATTAATTAAAACTTTGTAATAAAACAGCGGGTTTTTTTTTTTAAATAAAAAACAGTCAAATATGTGGTTCCAAAATACAGCAAATTTGAATTTAGTTGTACGAGTATATTTTACAGTGTATGGTGTATGGGAACAAAATGAAAACGCAAGCACTGACGTGTCGATATTTTAATGAATACTAGTGATCATTTTTTTTATTCTTTCTTTAATTTTTTACAATTCCACATATAATTTCCACATATATTAACAGAACCCTTGAAAATCCACACGATAAATTTTCATCTGTCTATGAAGAAAAACCAACAGGCTGGATATGATGGGCTTAGAACTGAGCATCTGATTTATGCTGACCAATCGTTATTTGTGCATCTCCCTGTGTGTCTGAAAGCTGTAATAGTGCTATGGTGTGTTCCCGAGGAACTGATATATGTGACCCGGCATAGCAAAATGAGTCGGAAGTCGCAAACGAACATTTCGATATACAATGCGTTGACGGTCAGTAGTGCAAAATTTTCGAAATTAACATGTCCTCATTAAAAGCTACGTAAGTATATCTTTTATCGATT
>JAVFBX010153306.1:0-26883 GCA_034783855.1 Mopalia kennerleyi
GAAATGACAGGAGGGGATGTGGGTTGGGGGGGGGCTGTTTGTAAAGTATATAGCCTGCGAAAAATGAAACTGTTAACAAATGAAACGAGTTTGTATTTACGTTTCCAAACAGCTAGTCAACATTATGTACGATTTAGTCCAACGGTTTAAACTGGAATTTAATGTATACGGCGAGATATTGTGGTTGAAGGAGCAGCCATGTGGATCATTTCGGGATTATGGCCGGCCAATCGGATCAATATTACTTTATAAACATAACAGGGTTTTTTTTATTAACATAAACAACCTTACTTTAAATGTAGAATTTAGAAAGGCCAACACAATTTCGGACATTAAATGTCCACAAGCATTTAAAAAATCTGAAAAAAATATATTTTAAAATCATTTTTCCAACAGTTGAAATGTTGTTTTTGTCGAACTCGTTATGAAGACGCCCATTGCTACTTCAGCGTATGCCAGCGTTTTAGTGAAATTTGATACGTCGGCATCATGACTGAATCGTCAAGTTTGACAGGGCTTTTAGGTTGTTTGTTATACATTTCAAACTTAGTTTTATAGTTAAAAGTTTTTCTGTTGAATGCTCGAAATTGTGTGCATCAGTAAAAAGTGCGTTTTTCGTTTAAAGTTTATTTTTACATTATACACATAACGTTTATACAAAGTAATGTATACGTGATGTCATCGCTACGCGTTGTTCATGATGAAAATGAAAAACTTGAAATCTGTACTCGACTGTCTGCCAGTGCCTCATCGACGTCACTCGAATGAAATCTGACCGTTATTCAGCTAACATCGGTTTTCGCAAGCAGGTACACAGCATGATTTGCATTTCAAACAAATATCCTCTTTTCTATTCTTCATTCTAAACATCATTGCTGGACCAATGTCCTGATTAACCCAAGTTTGTGAGTTTCCCTGAATAGCAGATGGCTTGCCTGTAAAATCAGGGTACTGTATGGAAAACACACTCTGGAATTTCTATAACCTTGAGTAATTGGAGGATTGTCACATGACTTGCGGAATTTCATTTGACGGTCTTGAATTTTTAGGATAGCGTGTGATGACATATACTGAAATTGGAATATTCTGCATTAATCCAGAATTGTTTGTACGATTGCCTGAAAAAATATCCCCACTGGACCGATCAACCCTGATTTATTCAGGATTGGCAAAGACGGGAAGATGTCACGCGACCCTCTTTTGCTGCCTCAGAGTGTCGATTCTCGACATTAAATGGTAAATATTTAGGCCGAATTAATCTGAATCGTTTGCCATCACGGTTTTATTTCATTATATCCGATTTTTACATAAATGCGCTACCCAGGCCTATACCATGACTTTGGTTATAGTGCGTTCAGACGGCGAAAGTTAAGTCGGCTTAACTACCAACCGTTCTTCGAGTCTGGTTTATTTTGTCGTCTGAATGACATTGGTCAAACTTAAGCTGCCTTAACTTGCACCTGCTTTTGAGGTGGCTGACAACCTGGCTTACTTTGTCTCGAACCACCTGCACATCTTACTAAATAATAATAGAAAAACAAGATAAATTTTTAGAGAAGTCTTCGTATTGTGCCTGGCCCGCTGTCTGGCCGTGGCTTAGTGGTAGTGTATGTGCTAACTAATCCTACTTCGATTTACCGTTCACGGAATTGATTCCGCCAATCGACCATCAGATACATGAGTGAGTCACACGGTGTTGCTCGGGCAATCGTCGTTTTTACGAGGTTTCCTCTTTGTTTTCCATCGTTATTAGCTAAGGAGTTGTATGAAGTGGACAATCCGTCGTCATATACATGTTAAGTGAAATACCCTTGAGTACGACGTTGAACCCAACCAAACAAACAAACAATCTTTTTGTGGCTTTTGGCTTTGTTGATTATAAAAACGGAGATATTGATATTGACATAAAATATTGATTTGTATGCAAACCTATCATTTTGCGGATTATTCTAATCACCAAATCGTTTCCCACAATAACAGTTTTGAATCATAACGGCGATTTTCCAGCGCCATATCACAGCAATTTGTGAACGAAAAGATCACGATGGACTAGGAATATTTGGAATTTGTTGGTGATTGGATTTACGTGAAAGGCGTATAAGATGTCTACAATAACGTCTATATTTTACGGAGTTGGGGGACACGAAAAGTCGCTAGAAACATTCTTAGAGCGCCCCTCCTCCCCGTTCCCTTCCCAACGCCAATATCTATAAGATGATCAAATTTCCACGGGATCGCTGCCTATGGTCACGATAAACGCATCGAACGCTGTAAAAATAATTATACACAAACTAATTTGTGATTGCATAAACGCTTGTTATATAATAGATCACCGTGCAGTATAAATGCTAAAGTCTTCAGCAAGTCTAACGGCATCAAAGGATACCTGTGTGTAATGAAGTGCTTTAACAGGCAGAATCTGTCAACTGTTTGCCAGTTTCGTCCACCCATCGTTTAACACGCTCCTCAATGAATACAAAAATCTCTCCTCGCTACTGTACCGAGGGCATCTTAGTCATATAACATATGGAAATAAAACAGCTTGTAAAAGAAAAAATGGATGATGGATTTTGATGAATATTTTGTACGTTTTTTTGAAACTGGTAGAGACGGGATTGGAATTTACCGTGGTAATTTCAGAAATTTGAATGATCATTGGTTGTGACACATCCGGGGTCATTTCAGCAATGACGAGACCAGTTAAATAAATCATTCTTCTAGAAGTGTTCAATACACAATGAAGGTTGTTTTCATATATTAAGTGTAAGACGCCGTGCATTTAACTTTTATGAGGGAAACAAGTTTACAAGTTGTTAAGTCTGGTCTTATTTCTAATTCATTTTGCCTGTTCGTAAGACGGACACTATTGAAGCGTTATATTAGAGATGCCACTGCTAATATACTAGCCGATGGCGTACACTGTGTGTATTCGGCCAACCATTCTACTGACAACATTAAATGAGCGAGATGAAGTACAGCGATAACGCGGGTAAACTGACAAAAGTGATAGCTTATAATGTTAACGAAGTATGGCATGGAGAAGTAGGTGGAGTTACATTACCCTCACAGCTTCCGTTGCACACGGGCACGTCTCCTATCTAACATACACATACAGGTGCGACGGCGATAACACTTGGGAGTCTACAACATGTAGCGATTTCTGAACGTCGAAGTTGAATTATATGGTGGGACAAAATAACCTTTAATTCAGAATGATCGATATGGATTAAAGAAATATAATATATAATATATATAGATATTATATAAAACGATATTGATGATCATTTATTGATATTGATAATTCCTTTCTCGATATTTCATCTAGGAATGAGATTTAATTCTATTTTGGATTTACATTGCATAATATCTTCGGTGACGATTTGGTTACATGTTTAAGATGTACTCACAATGTGATAATATTATCTGCGACGATTTGGTTAGATTCTTCTGACGTCATCACAATTTAATAATATTATCTGCGACGATTTGGTTAGATTATTATGACGTCCTCATAATGTAATAATACTTTCTGATACGATTTGGTTTGGTCTTATGCCGTCATCATAATGCAATATTAATCTTTCAGTATGACGTTATCACGTACTAATTGTTATCCACCAAGGCTTGGTTACATACTAATAACTTCATACAAATTTAATCCATAAACAAGTTACGATTCCTTAATGATGTAAATCAAGGTTAGTTACTTTAACAATTTGATGACAAATTGCTCGGGTTCTCTCACCCACTTAACATGCTAGATATGTCTCTAGATGTATTGGTGTAACTGTTTAACTTCGCCAACAATTGTAACGCAAAATAAAACTAAAGTGGAATTGGGTAAAAATGGAATATATATGAAGTAAAAGTAAAACCAAATAGACAGTAAATAATTTGGTGGTCTTTGTACTACCGGAAGACGTACTTTGATAACAATACATTCTATCCGTTTGTAAGAATTTTCATGAATAGCCTCTCAGTAGGCTCCTACAATAATCGTCATATCTTTACAATGAGAAACAATGTCATCGAGGTTTGAAACTCTCTTAACTATTCACTTTTCGCTGGAGTCAAATTAAATATCATTTGCAGCGGCAGTGCGTTACACAACACAGAAATAATGTGTATTATTTTATTACGTTATATGTATAACAAGGCAAAAACATTGCACTGAAGGGTGTCTCGCTTATGTGACGAGATAGTGTCCGCTTCTCACTCTGTTTGACTGAGACACGGTGGCAAACAGACAGGAAACGTCGTTTAACCCATCCTACGATTGCCGAAGTCGACTCGTCTGAAACACTCATATACCCGAGATCAAGTAGCGGATTCGAATCTGGGACGGCACATCAAAGTAGGACCAGTTTTCCGAAGCGCTTGCCATTGAACCACTGCCGCGGGCTCACTGACTTGGCTGACAACGACGTTTGGCTCGTGTGAAAGCTAACATGTATAGTCGACCATAATTTACATCTGTTTGTTTGTTTGATTGATTGGGGTTTAAAGTCGTACTCAAGGGTGTTTCAATTATATGACGACGGACTGTCCACTTCTTGCCTTATTACAGTGGAAAACCGGGAGGAAACATCGTAAAAACCACCCCCGCGATTGCTGGAGCCACATCGTATGACTCATACACCTGATTGTCGACAGGCGGACTTGATCCCGTGAAAGGTCAATCGAAGTAGGATTAGTAAGCGCGCACGCTACCCCTAAGCCACGACTGCGTGTTAGTTCACGATTGAGTTGTGGCCTAGCGTACATGGAACTATATACATGCAAACGTTATTGGTTTTACGTGCACGACTGAGAGGTATTTTGAACGTCTATACCTATAAAAATAACGATAGTTGTTTTTTTCTCATACTCATATATAATTGAATCACTAACTCTGGGTGGCCTTTGATCCGAATTCTGTACCCCTTTTTGTTACTTGTCAAAACAAAAATACAGAGTTCCAGAAAAACCCCACAGATCATAATTACCGACCTGAGATGATGCTATAAGCAGACTGATAGGAAAGCAGGTGAAACGGTATAAGAGAGAGATTTACTAATGAAAACATGTGCTAGTGTAATCAAGCTATCTTAAAGACGTTCACGGTTCTGATATACACTTCTGGTAAACGTAAACCGTGCCTTTAATATCTAAAGGTACATATTCGCAGACTTTACTTTTTTAAATATAAAGAACAGATAACTTCGAACCCAATTAGAATCGGATCTAAGATCTGAGATCTGAGATCTGAGATAATCCTATAGTAAAAGTCTAACGGGTTTCCATGACGTCAAGTACTGTTCTGGTCTCGAAAGGTCGGTGTTTTAATTATCCAATGAAAAGCCAGATAACGTAAGATTTCGGTCAATCGATTGATTGGTGTTTTACACCGTGCGGCTTCGCTCGAAGCTTCATCGCTAGGATAATTCCCATTTACGCAGGTAGATTGGCTGGGAAGCGGCTTTGGTTATTCAACCATTCGGTACGTTTGCTGCTTGATGTTGTTATTCGGGAGTTGATTTAAATTCTGGTTTCAATCAAACCTTTTTAGATTTTTGAAACCAAAGGTTTTTAGGCTATTTAAAACAAGCATTTCAGTTCATTTCACCCCCCCCCCCCCCCTTAATCAATAACAATATACATATAAAAACTAAACTTTTCTTTTTAAGAAAGTTTAATTGAATGGTATTTAAAGGTTGGTGAATGCATAGCTATGGGAAGCAGCTCATTACCTTCATTACTTGCCACCACGTTATCAAGTATGCACTGACCTGAGTGATTTCTGTGTCTTTCAGAAAGTGAATATTTACAGCGTTTTCCTTACTTTGGGTTAACATTTCCTTAGTTTAAACAGATTATTGTAAAAACGATTTTGCAGGTTGAAAACCCACGACCCTCAGATTTAGGCAAAAAATCACCAGCAGTAAATGTCGGACACCTAGACCACTCATCCGGGACGGCTGAATAGAGGTAAGGTTTATATTAACTTAACTATTTAATGCTTCTCGTGACAAAATGGTACATGCTCATTATATTGGCATACATGATAATACAGAGAGTTGTCTGTATTCAATATTAGGATCTGATGAGAAGGTAGAACAGCCTAGACAGACGTGACAATGTTTAGCCATTAGAGACAATGGTGAGCCGTTTATTTAATCCATCAATAATAATAATGCGTGATTCATTGATAAATTCAAGCATGCATGCATTCAATCCTTTATTCCTCCAGTTATTTACTTATGTATATATTTATTTATAATTGGAGCTTAGTGTCCTAGTCAAAGTCATTTCACTTATATAACAGCTTTCCGTTGGTGTTTTTTTGTAATGGAACAATAATAACAAAACAGCAGATGTAAAAGTGTCAACGTCTACGAGTTCTTGTCTAGTCCAACTGTAATATATACGTGTATGTATGCCTGCTGATTTCCGTACGCTGTAAGCATACGTAACCATGCGTAAACTCCACCAAAATAGACTACAAACTTGAAGCGATGAAGCAGACGTTGAATGAAGGCACACACGGTTCCCATCATCAGGTTTGTCCGCAGTGTCTGCTCACTCTGCTCACCAGTGTTTACTTTAAGCATCCCCAGTCTACCTTGTCTGTTTCCAACAACTTGTCAGCCAGAGAAATTCTAAATTTACCGAAACAACAAACATCACAAACAAGCTGCAAGACGCTATCTTACAGCTGTATCCAAAGCCTTTAACTGCTATTATGTTTACGTGGATTTTATTATTTAACAGGGAACTTGCATTAAAATCAAACAAGGAAAAACAATGTAGCACTTAGCCGTCAGAAAAACATGCCGCTGGCTGGTGGGTGGGATAGATGTACAGTGGAATTATGACCACATAAAATTTAAACCTTTCATCTTGATTGAGCGGATTGACAAGGCTATGAAGAACATAGGTAATAAGGAATTTATTTTTGTGTCTTTTAGAATCTTAATAGTGTTTCGTTATTTTGGGTAACATTTTCTTATTCCCGGACAGGTTTCAACCTGCACAGTTTTCTGAATTAGAATCTGTTCAAACTAAGAAAGTGTTAACAATATTTTCGTTATTTTAGGATAACACTTCCTTAGTTTGAACAGATTTTAGTTCAGAAAATTTTGCAGGTTGAGACTCGTCCGGGAATCGAACACACGACCCTCAGAGTTAGGTACAAATCGCCAGCAGTAAATGCAAAAGTCGAAAACACTGTAAATGTAATTACGTAAACATTTCACAAAACAAAGCACAATCCCCAAGTTTAATAAAAATACAGCTTCATGTCCTAAAATTGTTGGCGAGAAATCGCTTGTGATCTTGGCAGAACAAAAAAATGGAAAACAAGATAGATCGAAACTCGATCTAATCAGGATCAACGTTTTCGTCCATTGTTTTTTATTATAAACTTTTATTTGTAAAAGGAAATCATACTGACATATAGTATTACCGTCAGTTCTTACAAGTGTTAATATAAACTTATTTTCATCTGACAAATCATGTTATAAAAGCGCGTTTCAACAGTTGAAATGTTGTTTTTGTCCTTTATATTTAACAAATTGAGAACAATCGATTAAACAGTAAAAAATGTAACTCATTTGATTGGACAGACACTTAATGACGTAGTAGTTTGGGGAAGAAGTCCTTGTGTAATTCTCATACAGCTACGTCACAACTTCGATTCGAGACACTAGTGTCCCTAGCCGCAATATCTTAATGAACGTCATATATATTTCTAAAAGCAATCACACTGGCACACGGATGTAAATTAATTAAAATCGATGAATTATCCTATGTTCTAGATAACTCCCAGAGACAAGTTTCCTAATAAACCTTAATCTCGAGCAGTGTTATGGGTAACCTATGGGCATCTGGAGAGAAGGTAGTGACAATTAATATGGTGTATAAATATTGTTTAAAATGAAGCTAACAAGATATTCGGCATGGGTTATGAATACATCAGTCTAAAAAATTAGTATTTTAGAGATACAGAGATTAATCAATGGATATGTATGTACAGATAATGAGTGTTACAACCTGTCTAATACAAAGTTTCGCCTTAGTCAGAATTAGGTCCTTTGGTGTAATATATATATATTAATCGAAAAATTATTGTTTGTTAGAATTTAACACAATTAGCTTTATTCAATACCACAACCGACCAAAAACTTAACATATGCTCCATTATAAATTTCAGATTAGCAATTTAAAATGTTAATAATATCGGAGTCACCTTTCAACCACCGTCTTCAATAATGTTCAAATCGAGATTAATACGGGTAAACGAGTCATCAATTCTGCGCTATTGGCTTTAGTATCATGTATTCTAGGTAAAACATCACGTGACGTTAAAGATAACACGTTGGCTGACTGCCTGTACATGGCAAGTAACGCGAGAAAGTACGTGAACAGCCAATCGTTCACCTAACTTAGACGCGGGAACGTGATGTATCTCACCCAAGAAAGCTTACAAACCGTGTGGGACTACTTGTTGATTCTGGGATTGGCTTTATTGCCAGAAAGGTCGTTTATTTTTCTGAAGTCAATTGCTCTCTACTATCGTGCTGATGGGTATTCGGATAAACAACAGGGAGTCGAGAATCTTAAATGGCGGTACATAAATCCACATGATAAACGTTTCTGTATACGCCTTAATAATCTGAATAGTAAATGGTACTGGAACTTCCAAAAGCGGGAAATAGACTTTCACGAAGACAACTGATGTAGCTGATTTAATGGCATGAGGAGTTCAATAAAAATGGTAGATGATTTGTTTCATTGGTTAGTGTTTAATGTGTGCTCAAGGGTATATGATTATATATTATGGCAATGTACTCCAAGAGTAAACAGCCCCACTGACACGACCATTCAAGTTTTCCCCTCTCTGAAAATTATTATTCCTTCGGTGCCAAGTCAAGACAGTATGATTTTGATGGAAACATTCTGTCCTTGGCCGGAGGCCTGAACATAAGACTAACGATTCCAATTATCAAAACTAACAGATTTTTATATGTTGGAAATTTCTGTGTTGAATATCTCGAGACGTAAAGGAATTTATTTATAGATTTACATCGAACATCAGGCTAAACTTATCGATAGGCAACTGGGTACATTTTCTGAAGTTCTATGAAAAACTATTTATTTATCTCAGCGCCACCTATCGCCGAGGTCAAGAGAGATAAGGATATTTCGACAGAAAACAAGCGTACGTAGTAAATGATAGTAAACAATCTCAAGTGTGTCGTTTTAGCGGCAAGGTACGAGTTAACAGAGAGCCATGAATGAACAACTAAGGCGCACCATTGGCTTTATTAAAAAGTATTCTAAATAAATCACCACGTGATGTTAAAGATAACACATTGACTGACTGTCTATACATGATAGCTATCGCGAAAAAGCACGTGAAAAGCCAATCGTGCACCTAACTCGAATGAACAGACATGATTTGGTGTCTTTAGATTTTAAAAAGTTTAAATCACTTGTCATTATTTGATACATATACAATGTATAGACACACTTAAACACTTTGAATTTAAACTCGGGAAATCAAATCACCCTTAAAAGTAAATAATTGTATGAAAGTCATCCGTTGCACTTACAATGAAATATATCAGTTAATACATAAGCGGGAATAGTTTGTCACAATTTGTCACAAAAGTTGTTTGGTTAGACCTTCAGCTTCCCTGAACCCTTTGCGAATAATACACGTAAATGTCTAGTTAGTGTCCGTAAGTACACTCTTAGCAAAATATGACTCTATAATGGAACCCTTTAAAGTTCTTTAGTTATGGCTCTGATGGAACCCTTTTTGGTTCTGCATGGAACCCTTTTTGGTTCTGTATGGAACGCTCACGGCAACTGTTCCATGTATTTCCTCCAATCTTATTATATCAAGGAACCGTTTTTGTCCTTTTGTTCCATTTAGTATCCGCATCTTTTCTAAAAAACCCTCAAAGAACCATTATTTTTAAGAGTGTACTTTACTATCCAAGCTAAGATACGGCCAGCCATTGACCTTTTCATTGAAACAAACGTAAATGTCAATGCTTAAGTACATTGCTATCCAAGCTAAGACATGGTCGGTTCAAAAGTTTTTTGGCGAAAAGGTTATACTGGATTATGATTCTTGGGGATTTAATTGTGTAAAAAGTTATCCGGAACGCACAACTTTTACATAAACATCAATATTTTTCGCGCAAAATGGCGGAAATTCGCCGGACGAGTTCTTAAAGTTATTCTCCTTTAACATGATAAGGTGTGTCCATAAAGTTCTATGCGGCTATAGCACCCTTAGCGATCATTGGCCTTAATAAATGAAAAGTGTTCTATCAAATTTTTCTTAACATTGCAAATCATTTTAATTCAGTCTTACAATTTCATATGATTGAGTTTATTATCTATGGAGAAGGCCATTTGAAGAGGTAAGTTCCAGGGTATGCTTTAATGGCAGCGTCGACCTACTGGTCTAGGAATGCTGATAACAAGGCCTGCTTCCCACTGGGTTCACAAATGAACACAGCCTGCCCTATCTTGTGATTAATATAACATCAAAGAATCTCAAACCAGAGTCCAGCCTAAATGGGTTTGATATATCTCGAAATGTGCATATCACGTAATTACAATCCTACACGCTGGGGTTATAAGTTGTAATGTATATTCATCTGGTTATGTGTATGTCGTTTGGATCACAGCAATGCTGTATTTACTTAGCACAGGAGGAAGATTCGTTTTCCAACTTACAAAGACAATTTGGATTTGATAGTTGTATTAGTGTAAAACCCTGTTGGATGACAACGCCGTCACAGAAGTGACATACACTTGAGCACGGGGTAAAACACCAATCAGTCACAGGCGTCAACACATTTTGTTTTCATGTATAGTTAAGAGGAGAGGCCTGAGTTAGAAAAGAGGTTATAACCTGAACTACGCTTAGAAGTTAGAATTGAGGTATTTCCATGTCATTTCATTTGTTTTCATTTTGGCGGCATTCTGATTGTAAATGAAATCTGGATCTATCATGGCGTCTGGTTCTGCGCTGCAACATAATTATGTAAGTCTGACAGGATTATTGACCAAATTGCGGCGATTGGTTGGTCTAGATTAACCAATCACAGAGGTTCACCACAAAATGATATTGGGAAGCCGATGATTTTTGCTCACTCGCCGTACTTTATTGTGACAGTGCCCTATGTCCAATGTGTCTTTTTATTGGACAATTCAGACATTGGCCTATGTGTAATGTGTCTTTTTATTGGACAATTCCGACAGTGACCTTCCATGAACCTCACACTACCTAAGGTCACCCCAAAGTGCAAAAGGTCATTGGACGGCTTGTACTTTCAGAAATGTTCCGATCCAATAGCCACGACATGGTACCCGGGAACTACTTTTGATCTTTTTTAGTTATTTTATATATTTAAAATTAAAGTGTATAATGGGTTCGCTCATTATTATCAACGTGATCACATACATTAAATTTGAAAAGTTGAGTTTAGGGTCAGTTCCGTTGCAAATGTAACCCTTGGCAGTCGGCCTTAGCAGCAGTTTAATTTTGCAAGGGAACAATTCCATTTGATCTGCGTATATTAAATTATTCCGACACAATTAGTCATCCCACAACTTTAATCTTGTTGATAAATCTCAAAGTACCGGGTTAACCAGATTGTAACTCACACGGCGAAGTTACGTGGGATACCGTATAAAGTGAGTTTAACGTGAGAGAGTAGTTCACGCTCCTCTAATCTTGATTCCGATGAGCTTCAATCCACAGCCCTTGGGGATGTTCTCTCCCCGTTCCCAGCAAAAATGTATGCGATTGCCCCCATTAAATCCGAGACTAAGTAGTTGTCTAAAATCAAGTGGGTGAAATAGTGTTTGAATGACTCACGAAGAACTTAATTAAATTCTAATGTCATCTTGACACAGACATTGACTATAGCAGATACCACACTCCAAACTTTTCAGAATCCCACTATTGCAAGTTTTTATTCGGTGTTAGGAAAAATAAATCTATCTTTTAATGTTATTTTATGGCGTTTTTTGTTCATTCGTTAGAATCGTTCACGGTGACTCATTATGCCAAAGTTAATGTCTACATTCGTTAGAATCGTTCACGGTGACTCATTATGCCAAAGTTAATGTCTACATTTTTACACTGACAACATTCGGAAAACTGACATAGAAAACCGACCACAATTTTCCACATAAAAGTGGCATGTGTTAATATAACTGTAATAAAGATAACTTCATATTTTAAAATCCACTAGCACGTGGACCCATGCAGAGCAGTTCTTAGACGAAGAGAGGCCCTATATGCCATTTTACCTTGTGGGGTCCCTACAAGCATGAAGAGAGGCCCTATATGCCATTTTACCTTGTGGGGTCCCTACAGACATGAAGAGAGGCCCTATATGCCATTTTACTTTGTGGGGTCCCTACAGATATGAAAGGCCTATGACAGTGTCAAAAATACATTCCGAGGCCCTAGGCTTTAGCCTGCTTTGCTTATAGGTAGATCTGAGAGTGCGTGGACTGTCAAATTATAGCACTTATGCTAAAGTCGGCCATTACATTTTATTTGCCCAGTACAGCCAAAGTTGCTTGTACAAACTATTCAAATGAAGACAATTAGAATTCGGAGAAGAAGAAATAATGCGAAGGTTTAAAAAAAATGATATTAAGTAGAGGCTGTTGGTCGAAAATGAGGCTGCCTACATCTTGATTATGTCGTCAGTTGTAATTGCTGATACACAGATTATAGGCCTAGAAACATTGGAAAGAATCCGTAGAGCAAAGCTAGATGGTATTTGAAGCTTACACAATGCTCTATAGTATAGTGTCTATTCGCAGAGAACATATATGGAGTGACATAAATCTAGTCAACAAATACATCTGATTTAGATTCCAACTGTTCAAATGCTTTGGATATTGTATTCTAGTTCAATTTTATATTGAGAGTTGGTCATATGATCGATGCCCCATCGAACTAGTCGACTTTAGAAGTCTAACTAGTACGCATGTGGACTTGCACTGTGTTTAAGGGCGGTTTTCGTACAGGACAGTTAGGTACTTTAACAATGACGATACCAACACGTTCATATAGTGTGCAGTGTTCTGCTCTGTTGAAGTGAAAGAGAGAATATGGGGAAAAGTGAGTATCCATGGCACCAAGGAGCAAGATATACAAGATACGTTTGTGTTATAAAATAGTCAGAAGAAGATTTCGTTACGGCGCGAAGCTACTGAATAACGTATGGAACGTTTCAATATAATCATTAACACCTCTTTGTTTGCATAGAAAGCGAACAAAATCCGTAGACGTCAGAGTAAAGCCAAGCTAACCTGGGTTAAGTAGCACTGGTCAGCTGCCGCGTTCCACACAATCAAACGGACATCAGGCTAGCTGAAGGCTTAAAACAGCACGTTGTTTCCTTTCAATCGCTGTATTATAGTTTTCAGAACAGGTTTCCTAGGTTTGGAATCTCCGACGGTGTTGACCCATTTTGCCGTCAGGAGATCAAACCCAGAAAAAATCTGTTCTAGACTCCCACTTCGGTCATAAAAAAGACTATTGAAAAGCATCTCGCGTAACAGAACTTACAGCAGAGTACAAAAATGTCTTTGAAGTTATTGGTTAAAAAGCGCCCCGTATTACGCTGTCGTTCCTTATTATTACAAATTGTTAAAAACTGTCAATTCTAACATTTAAAACGAACCAGGGAGTCTCTAACTCTTTAAACGTGAAAATTCCAACGTGGAAATATTATCCTTTCTCTTGCAGTTATCATTTCGCAGAAGTTATTGGGCTAATTTAATAACTAGCATCAGTTAGTTGATAGGTTACGTAACGCTACCCTGAGTCGCAATATGTTACGCATCAAGGGTAAGCGATACTAAACAAACCATTAGCACGTATAAAAAAGACCAAATCTACTTAGTCTACAGCACGAAAACTGACAACTGGAGATATTTGAAATTTCGCCAAAGGCATATTGAGTTGTTGCTATATTTAGTTTGATTGGGGTTCAACACCCGATTTGTACATCCTTCATAAAGAGTGTTAACAACTATCAACCACGAATGGACTCATAATTTATTTAAGCTTGTGACTATTTCGTGCATGTTTGACTAGTATTTGACGTCGCACTGGGTAATGTGGCGGATTGGTAGTGTCGGCATATTGGTGGAACCTTGAATTAAGCTAGAAACCACTGTCCACTTCTGAATCCAGGGTTCTTATATATCTATTGCAACCTTCTTGATATAGACAGTTCTGTGGATAGATATAAAATGAATCCATGCTGGAGGAACACAGTGTCTTGGGGTGAAATACATTATAAATGTACAAAATTCTACCATCAGTTTTGTAAGTTACCCTAAGTTGGAAGACAAAAGGAAATAACATACTGATATATGATTGATTGATGTTTTACGGCGTGCTTTAAGGGTATTTCTCATGACGGCGGTGTATTTCCAACAATAATTGACACTATAGCACAACCATAAAATGTGAAGTGTGATACTGCTGGAAAGTCAATTTCCACCCAGTGCTACCTAAAACAACATTCCTATTCTCTTCAAACAAACTGTCCTTAGCCAAAGGGCTTACTGATATAGGAAAATGTCAGAATATGCATATTAAATAGAATCAAGATCATTTCTCCTGGTTCATACAAGCTTCCTATATTTTCTTCTTACTTTAACTGGTTTTAAAAACAATAACATGAGATGTGGTGCTATCCAGTGGAAATTTCAAACATTTAAATAATTCTTTAGATAAACCAATACGAATTTGAGGATAAAAGCTAATTTTGTACGAAAGTGTAAATTTAAATGACAAAAATCGCGCGACAGTTTATGTGAGTCGTCACAAGAAAGCAGAATACGAACTGAGAGTAGAATGAAGAGTACAAATAGAGGAAAAACTGTACCGCTTGATATATGGGCAAATTTACAGACGGACAGACGAGAGATAAAACCACAGTCATATCGTGCTGGAAATACGGATAACTTGAAGGGATTGGTAAAGTCAACGACGAAATAATTATGGGACTTAGTGGAACAAACAATAACACAAACCGTTGCTGTATGGTTGTGTGGCTACTTGAAATGTCCACGGTCGCTGTGGTGTGATTCATTGTAACTTAATAGTCTCTGTTTAACACTGACTATAACTAGCGATCTGGTATCTAAATCAAAAACAAATGGTACAGATATTTTCACTAAAGACAGCCACAGTTCCGCCAACGCTTTGAGAACCAAATGGAAAAATAAAGTTTTAAACAATCTACTAATAACGCGAAAATATTAATTATGAAGTGATTTTGATCTGCTGTATATATGTTATTTTAAAATATGGGAACGCTTGCCTCTACAAATGATGCAACATGGTGCCAAGCTACATCGTTTTAAGACAAGTTGATAAACAGAAATGATCACGGTTAATTAAAAACAAAAATGGTTAAGCCATACCATTACAACTAGATGGCTTAAGAATTTCCAAAGATGTCAACCAAGTTGTGTTTTTCAAGTGTTTTTTCCAAAGAAACTAACAACGAATCTGGACATAAATCATTCAAAAGGACCGTAACCCTGTTCATGATGCAATGATGCGATTAAATCCAAAATTTAACCGTTCAAATGTTGTAAAAGGTATGCTTTAGGGGTTAAATGGGGCGGAATCTTATCTCGACCAGAAGGTTCGAGAGTCTTATAGTGCTGATGACCTTGCAGCGCCATCTGTGTTTTGATGTTGACTGGGCGTGTTCGTGTTCCATAAAGTGGGGGAGTTGGGGGCTCGTGTTTTTGTGCCGGGAAGAAGCAGAGAATAGATGGGCTGAACAGGTGTTGCCGCAGAGGCGTGCGATCGGCGAAAGAAATCAATGGACCGCTTAACAGACTCCACAATAACAGATTGGAGGAGATGTTTTGACACCCGGATAAACAGATTCACATTTCACTCTAGATTCTAAAGTACATGCGGACTAACGAAATCTCTATTGCACATTAAAAAGTTATGTATATTTAAACAAAATCACTGAATGTACGCCTCAGCCTTTTTGACTCAAGTTTTTACAAACTATAGAAGAAAAAAAGAAGTAAACTTCTGATTTCTTCCCGTTTTTCCGCTCTAATTGAAACACCATAATCCAAGCACCGATCTGGCTTCTGGTCCACCGCCTCCACTTTTCAAATACTATCAAATTAAACATTGGAGTCAAATCATTTTGTTGTCATTTATTTTACAAAACGTTATCATTAGTGGCAGATGATAACAGTGCTGGTTTGGTTGTTTGTTTGATCGGGATTTATAACGTCGTACTCAAGGGTATTTCACTTATATGACGACGGATTCTCCATTTCACATTAAACATTGCTTAAATATGGTCGAAAATTGAGAGAAAAGCTCATAAAAACTATCCCCGGGATTGCCGGAGCCTCACTCATATACCTGATGGTCGGCATTCTGGCTCAGCGAAGTAGGGTTAGTAGATGGACACACTAATCCACTGCTGGACCATAAAGTGCAATAAGTCCTCATTCTTATGGCAAGTTGTGTTTTTAACAGGTATAATCCTACGTGAATACCAACAGCAAACAAGAAAGTTAGCCGCTTCTCAATAGTTTTTCACGGCCTTTGGGAAAAGTGTGTTTATTACTTATTTGCCAGGTAAAAGTTAATTTGTGTTCATGGTGATATATGCACCAAAGAAACAATATTGTTTTCAAATAAATCAAACGATAAATGGGTTCCATCTTAGTTTATCATCAAAGCAAACGTATAGGCTTATAGTCTGATTTATTTGTAACTTAACTTCTAAGTGCAACGGCGGGCAGTTGAGGGGGAGGTGCCTGATGCCCTGGGCCGGTTGCTCGAAGCGCTATTAATTTAACCCGCTATTATATGACGTCACGTCATGTTGAAGGTCTATTATTAGCCCGGCATTAGCGATTCAATCTGGAGATAACAGCTAATCGTCTTTCGAGCCACTGGCCCTAACTCTCGAAGCTAACGGTCAACAAGAAGTTTTGTTGCGTCTGTGTTCTCAGTGTCGTCGATGGTGGTTTCCCTCGTCCATAGGGCTGACAGGCCGTCTGTGTTCTCAGTGTCGTCGAGGGTGGTTTCCCTCGCCCATAGGGCTGACAGGCCGTCTGTGTTCTAAGTGTTGTCGATGGTGGTTTCCCTCGTCCATAGGGCTGACAGGCTGTCTGTGTTCTAAGTGTCGTCGATGGTGGTTTCCCTCGTCCATAGGGCTGACAGGCCGTATGTGTTCTCAGTGTCGTCGATGGTGGTTTCCCTCGCCCATAGGGCTGACAGGCCGTCATATAAGTGAAACAACCTTCAATACTGCGTTAGACTTCAACCGAACAACAAATCTAAAGGCCATTATAAGTTGTCATATTTTTTCTAGTCTTCAATCTGATTCAGCTGCGGAAGTGTTTTCGTTGTTTGACTTTTTTCATGACATTGATATAAAAGTACATTTGCGAAACTAACTTATCAAGTTGATATGGCTTGTCTACAAGCAGGAATGTGACGCCTATCCTAGCTATACCCCCTCACTGTTGCCAGTGGATAATCATCTATCATAACTCTGCATTTTTCCAGAAATTGTTTTTCCTTGAATAATAGATTACTTACGATCAACATCGGTTTAATACAATAGGTTAATTTAAGAATAGTTGCATTTAATAATTCTTATTTAAAACAAGACACAAATAACATGCGCAAATGTCGTAGAAAGACTGAGCAACTATACAATTTCTTTTTCTTGTTTGTTTGTTCGTTTGATTGGGCTTTTACGTCCAGCATAAAGCTGTTTCCGGCTCGATGGGCCAAGATTGTAAATCCAAAGTTTGGGTTTGGGTGTCTGTGTGGGTGCTAGGATCAGATGCTCCCCACTCCATGCCTTCACTTCTAAGATGTGGAGGGACACACCTCAGAAAAACTGAGGGGGCTCGCCCCCCGCCCCCTTCCGCATTTCGCCGCCCATGAAGCATACGCTTACAAAGCACAAGCTGGCAGAGGAGGCTAGCAATTTCAGGATGCTATATAGACAAGCAAAGGGCACAAAATAGATGAATAAGAGCGAGTTAGCCAATTTTAAAGTACAGGATGCACAGCATACGCGTATCGTCTTATTGGTGCCTGTCCCCACCTTACGCACCTTGAGTTCAAATCATAAGAAGCACGGTCCTCGCCTTGAACACCTGTTTGAATCTGTATCTGTTGTACAATCCACATACTTTATATTCTACTTCATTATAGAAAGTTTAGTTCGATTATATATATAACTAGTTTTTAGTTAATATCGATTGTACAAAAATGTCCACAATAAATATTAGAAAATAATGTTTTGAATGTATTTTGATTCATGCTATTCGTATGGAGTTAATCATACGAATGATACAACCCAACTTGCGCTACCTGTGTTCGGTAATGTTATTTCCAGAGCCATCGTTTTGGTGCACGCGTTCCGATACGGCGAGTTTGTCAGTCTATAGTTGCTAGAAGGTCCAGCAGAACACACGTGGGGGCAATCAATGGGCGGTTAATTCTCAGGCCATTCTGAACTACTTAAGGAAGTCTAATGAGTGGAATGTTCCAGCTTTACCATGCTTAGCCACAGGTCTGGAAACTGGGTATTAATGGCAATAGGACCGTGTTATCCTTTACTGCTCGGCCTCTCTGGGTGTCTATACACTCTCAGAAATAATGGTTCTATCATGGTTCTATAGAAATGATGATGGTTCTATATGTAACCAGTACAATGGAACTGAAACCCCCCAGGATATATCCCATTTACAGTTAGTGTAAAGGGGTTCCATACAGAACCATAAAAGGGTTCCACACAGAACCATAAGCTGTAGAACCGTAAATGGTTCTTTTACAGCCCTTTTTCTACGAGTGAAGATAAAGGACAACAGTACACCAAAGATCAATGTTTGCTTGTTTGTTTTGTTTGATTTGGAGTTTAAATCCATACTAAAGGCTATATCAAGTATACCACTACGTATTGTACCTTACTTAACTACGGTGAAAAACCTCATAAAATCACCTCTACAATTACCGGAGCCATATTTTGTGGCTCCCTCATATACCTGAATTAACCAGAGAGACTCGAATATGTCAGCCCAACGCCGGAGGAACGACAGTTATCCGACACGTTAGCCACTGAATCCAAGCCACTTGAGACCCAGGGTCATTGGAGTTCAATAAAACCCCTAGCCAAATTGAATCATCAATGCATTGGTTCACTGATTGATTGGTGATGTACGTCACACCTAATGGCATTTCGCTTACATGGCAGCAATATACTCAAGCTGTACATAGCCATGCACCATGCAAACTAACCATTAAACGTTAGATCGGTTTGTCCTGCTGGGAAAGTAATTAGTAAGAATATATTCGGCTATAATGCCCTTAAGAAGACGGCTCATGAACACGACTGAAGACCAAAACATTGATGCAAATATTATCCCTACAACATTTATAACATTTCAAATAAAAACTTGTTGAACAACAAATATCTCAAGCTGCCAAATCATGATGTTTCATATTCCAACATGTGTGTGTATGCGTGCGTTGGGGAGGTGGGGGGTAGGGGCGGGGTAGGATCCTTATACCCTCCCCAAAAAGCCCCACCCCCACCCCTCGGTTCCGATACCCATGAACATCACAGTCTGATGTACTGCCGTGTAAACGTATACAGAAAACTTACAACAAATCACCGTAGTCGGTGTACCGGAGGTTCAACTTATACAATAACTGTTAATTCACATATATTTTGGGGTTTTCATGTATATGGTATTTGGGTTACCACTATTTTTAGAGTGTTATCATGCAGTCAAAAGCAAACTCGTCGGTCAGGGTGATAAACGAAGCACGTGTCATTTTGAGCAATACTAACTCAAGTCTGGTGCACTTAAGCCTAGTTTGCCCAACTAAACCGTGCCAACATAAACTGGTTCTGGGCAGACGTTATATGGTAACCTATATAAACCGACAAAAGGAGGCCGTCATTAATTAAAACCCCCACTACCCTGAGGAACAATGTGTCAATGAGTTATCTTAACGAATAGCTTCTTAAAATGGACGCGTGATTCACAAGATGCCCGTTTGCACACTTGCGAAACATTCAAAGGAAAACTGTTGAAAATAATTACGGATGGACCTATTTAAAAATAGAAAGTTGAAAATAATTACGGATAGATCCGGCTGTTTTAAAAGGGAGAATCAAATCATTTTATTTTTGATAGAATCTTCGTAACTTTGATTCTAACACTTTGACCGGCCATCACATTTGATATTACAGGTGTGTTTCTAGTAGTAATACACCGGGCGTCATTACCATGGGACTACTTTGACTGAATAGACTGAGTGAGAGGGTAGGATATAGTGCATTTCGGTTTATTGATTAGCAAACGCACATAGATTCGACTCTTTTCAAGTTTTTGTTTGCCGTTAAATCTTAAATCGACTGGTTATACTAGGGTTTATACGATTGTCTTACCTGTCAACAATTTAAGGGAAGCAGTATAACAACAGCATTACCAACTAAAATGGCCCGCCATTACTTAAATTTAGAGCTCGTATTCTTCGCAAGATGTTACGAGATGGTGTTTGGCCTAGTTTAAGGGTTCCTGACCAATTGTCCATTTTGTTAACCGTTTATTGGGTGGTGATGGTTTGTTGAAGGTTTCTCTAGATGATGAAACAATATTATGGATACATCTTCATTATGGAAATAACAACAATTATAGACATATTGTTTAAGACTCATACGTTGGTTGAATTAAATAAAATATAAAACTCCTGAGCTACTCCACGATGATATAAATGATAGAAATTATTACGTGGAGTAGCTCAGGAGTTTGTGTTTTTATTTTATTACTTACAGACCTTTCCACAAAATATCATGCACAATGAATATCTTAATTTACTTTAAATTACAGTACGCGCGTTCAGGTGTCCACATGCATCTATCAACAAAGATACCTAAACCATACAACAACAACAAGTTAAACAGAAAACATTATTATAAAGGTGACATATCATTTGAAATTAAGAGAAGGCAATCTAGTGACAAATATCAAGTAAACGATATATCATTAAAACTGAAAAGGAAATGTATTTATGGCATTAAACTAACATCATTAGCTGATAAATGGTTATAAGATGATGACAAAATACCAATTAATCTATCAATAAAAACTGAAAAGGAAATGTATTTATGGTATAACTTCAAAGAGTTCGTAATTGGCTAACGATTCCCGAAATCTAATGACAATAAAAGCTTTACAATAAAAACCTAAAAAATAAAATACGATATGTCGCCCTAACGAACCAACATAAAGGAATATTGTTACAATTTATTGACAAATGACAAAGTAAGCTATATGACCAGAACTGAAAAGGTAAAATATATCCGGTAGCACTAATAAACCAACATCAAAGAATATGTCATTGAACGACAATTGAAAAGGTAGGATATGCAATAAGAATAGAAAAATAAAAGTAAAAATAACATATATAAGGTACGGTATTTTATTGATTTCAAATTTCAAAAAGTTGCAAAACTACTACATACTGCATGATTATTAACTGTAACTATGTTTTTAAGAGAATCTGTACTTACCATACACCGTTGCTCGTGGCGACACAGCTCCATATAAAAACAATATCAACAATATTTCCAGTAATCTCCATTTTGGTTTTGAATAATCCCTGACGAATAATCGCCAACTGTCATCCATTTTGTCTCAATCTGAAATCGAAAGTGAAAGTGAAAGTATAATAATATAACTTAGATGAACCGTTGAACGAAAACATAAGACAGTAGCGGACTGGCGTGTTAAACATCAAAGTTAGTTGGCAATCGCACATGAGTATTTTGTCGGAGCGTGTGTGCGGGCCAGGTGGCTTGTGGTTGGGTGAAAATGGGGGTGGGTGGTTTAGGGACGGAGGGGAAGGGGGGGGGATATGTCGCAGTTTACTTAGTCTCTTGTACCTCGTTTTGATTAAAGAGTGTGTAATCACACAGATAGTGAGTCTATACAGTGAGGACAGAGTATAATACTTGCCAAAACTTCTACAAAATAAAATTGTGTCCTTTAATGTCCGGTCAAAGAATATATGGTATTGTTCATGGTAACATTTGCTTCAGAATGAAACCCATTTTTCTCTCGACTTTAATTCAGACAAAAATAATGCTTTGGCATTCGCTTGTTTCTTTGAGAGTTTACGCCATTATATAAAGGCTATTACACTCATGTCTATGACTGTAGGCCAGCTCACGGGTGTCGAAAACCACCCTCAACTTCACCACCAACAATAGCTGAAAAGACAGGACAAACACAAGACAACATGTGAAGTTTAACAACAGATCGTATCCGCGTTGACAGTCGGCTCTGGGAGCACCATAACAACAAGGAACTGTTTCAAACCAAGCACAACTTTTGTTTGAAAATGTTCCACCTTCAAGCTATTACATTCGTCGGACTGCATTTCTTTTCATCTGAAAACAGTGTAAAGACCTGATTTTATATCACCATGACCGGTTTTCGTTATCACTAATGCTCTAAAACTGCTAGATTGGGTCTATAACTGTTTATTTCGCTTTCTGTTTACTGTTTCGTTTTATGACTAGGACTAGTTTCTGACACTTGCAGATGGTGAATTCACCAAAGATTTAAAGACAAGATTTTTTTTTTACAATGCCAAACCTAAATAAAAAGCTGCCCATGTCGAAGTGACTTTGAAGGAGATTGCTGATAGCATTTTTGGAATCGTTGATGGTTGGTTAACTTTTAAAACCGCTTATCCCCTACATGTGTTTCATTGACAGGCGTCAAGTCTTGAGGCGCATTTCAGACAAACTAATGTTTTTCTTACATCCCTCGGCCCCCCACTTCACCGTAATTATTGCTGCTACTCACGGCAGTCATATCACTCTACCGCCTAAAGAAAGGTTAAAAAGTCTTGCCTGGCCCTCTTAGATGTACAACAACAACAATTTTCGGACCCGAACTACCCGCAATTGTAAATCAAAGTTTAAAACTTAATTGGCACAGAATTAGATGTCATTTCGCTCTTAAGAAAATAAAATTTGCGTTTTCTCAAAATAGTATGTTTATAGGTTAACAGATACATAAAAAGCTGGCTGAGGGAATGTTGATACCAGTTTGGTCATCTATTTGACTGCTCCATAGTTAGTGTCTCTATAGCATTGACTATAATTCAATAAATATTCACAAACATTACTGCTGTTCAATTTACTTATGGTCACAGTGTGTTTGTCGCGAATATCATGAACATTTATTGAATAATTGTAAATTGTAAAGAGGACATTTAACTATGCGGCATGACATGGCCACCATGTATAAAGAATTGATCAAATTTGCTATAAGAAGAAAATTCAAACCATCCACATATCCAGGACATAAGTTCAGAAACTTCTTTCTCCTGTATTTCTGCTCTAATCCACGCGTTTTTTCTTTCTGTTGTTTTCTCCAATAGTTTTACAAAATGCTCACAATTATACAAAATGACTGTTTCATAATTCCAGACACTTATTCCTACTGTATTTCTACTCTGGTCCACGTGTTGGTTTCTTTCTGTTGTTTTTTCCAATAGTTCTACAAAATTCTCCACATTATACAAAAGGACTGTTTCAAACTGTAATTCTCCACATTATACAAAAGGACTGTTTCAAACTGTAACAAGGGTTTGAAGCTGAACACAAATTTAAAACATATAAATATGTGCGTATATACACGTAATAGACGTGCTACTATAGTCAACTAAAACAGTCTCTTGTAAAATGTAGCTAAAAGGGTTTTACAGTAGGAGGGAGCTCTTTGTTGCCCAGGGACCGGTTGCTCGAAATACAATAAGTCGCTAGCGCCAGATTAAATCGCTTATAGCGGATTCGAGATAGAACTTAGTATGGTGTGACGTCATCTAATAGCGGATTATATTTAATAGAGCTTTGAGCGACCGGCCCCTGGCTATGGCCATATTAATTTATAAAGAAATTTGTCAATTTCTTAGAATCTGAATAAATTATATATATAATACAGCCCATTTAGATAACCTACAGCGACCAGTTGCTCGAAAGACTATAAGTTACTTATACCAAATCAAATCGCTAATAGCGGATTGGAGATGGAACTTCAACGTGGCGTGACGTCATCTAATAGCGGGTTAAGTTTAATAGTGCTTCGAGCAACCAGCCCCAGGTGCTAATGGGCAACACACAGCCGATCCGATGTAGCTTAAAACCCCCAATCAATGAAACAAATATTACAAGGTGTCATCCTCACTAATATAACGGTGGTTTATAACTCTACCATTGGTTGATTGATTGATTGATTGGTTAATTGATTGATTGATTGATTGATTGGTGTTTTACGCCGGGTATTTCACTTATATGACGGCGGTGTATTCCAACAACAATTGTCACAAGCACAAGCAAAATGTGAAGCGTTTCCATAATGTTGGCAAGTTAATCTCCCTCCAGGGCTATTGCTACACTTCAAAGAAACTGCCGTTAGCCAGAGGACCAATAAGTCTACTAAGACTGAAAACTGCAACAAACTGTCAAAAGAAAACAACAAAAAGCTAAAAAAAAAAGAGTTAAAATCCCCCTGTATATAGAATGATAATTAAGAACACACGTGCACCGGTATCATTTCTAGAGGTTACATGTGTATTGTTTTTAGAGTTACAAAACGTCATATTAGACCATAATTCAGAACAGATGTTGAAACATTTTAGTGTTAAAGTACGAGATAATGTTTTAGTGGTTTTCCGTTAATTATTCAGGGAGGGGCCAATGAGTCACCCCCTAAGCCAGACCCATAGATACCCCAAAATCTCATAGATATCCTAAAATACAACTGCTAGCCGTACTTATCTCAAACAGATCAATTTAAACAACAGTTACACCCAAAACCTAACAAAACAACAATAAAACAATGCAAAGGCAACGCAAACTAGAAGACAATATCAGAATATTGATTTCTTTGTTTATTTGATTGGGGTTTAACGTCGTACCCAACGATATTTCACTTATATGGCAACGGATTGGCCGGATTATCGTCATGTCGACAGACGGATTGGCCGGTCGACAGACGGATTGGTCGGATTATCGTCATGTCGACAGACGGATTGGCCGGTCGACAGACGGATTGGCCGGATTATCGTCATGTCGACAGATGGATTGGCCGGGTTATCGTCATGTCGACAGACGGATTGGCCGGTCGACAGACGGATTGACCGGATTATCGTCATGTCGACAGACGGATTGGCCGGTCGACAGACGGATTGGCCGGATTATCGTCATGTCGACAGACGGGTTGGCCGGATTATCGTCATGTCGACAGACAGATTCGAACCCGTGAGCGATAAATACAATGTAGGATGAGTAGGCCGACACGTTTACCATTAAACAACTTAACATTTAAGACAGTCGAAACGGTATTCTTTATTCCAGAAGTACACGTGTACATCTTTCTTAAACAGTTAAATAATAAGTATTTTATTGTTTTACTTCATAGTTAATAATGTAATTTATATTTTGTCTTATATACATTACAAAAAAAAGCGGACATTTTACAAAAGTTGAAAGTTCAAATCCAGAATAATATCGTATTTTTGTTTTAAAGTTCTTAGCGGATTTACCTGATACTAGAAACCTGGCGGCTTCGTATATCTATGTTTACTTTTCATTTTTTCCTCCTCGGTTGCTAATTAGACTAGTTGAGGAGACGTTCGTAGAAACGCAATAAGGTTAGTTAAAAACTCTTTGCACAACACAAGCTAAATTTCCACGGCCCATATGTCTTCTAAACTTGAACGTGCTAACTTGTATAACGAAAAAAAACCCCCTTCTGTTTCCTGCTTCAATAAACGCTTTCTTTCAGGTGCTTCTGAACTTCTATTTGTTTTGTTGGTTCGGGGTTTGCGCCACTTTTTACATTAATTCCCTCATATGACGATGCGCCATACATGCCAATGGGCCAACACAACCGCCATCAACCACATCGACTCCAAAGGGTATATCGGGGCATGGCCGTCGTATGTAAGACAAACCGTGACATTTCAGTTCTTGGTTAGGCCTTTTTGCTAAATATACCCCCCACGGCTACGCTGAACCTAATCATGATGGAAATTTCAACTTAACCCAAATGCAAAATTTGAGTGACATAAATTATTTTTTGTTCTTGACGAAAGTATCTGTTTATTAGATACTTACTTTGCCATCGAAATTTAAATAAAAATAATTACTTTATTTCAGACATGGAGTCCATATACAGATTAAGGTATTTAGTACAAAACCATAATGAATACAGCCTTTGTCTCCACGTAGCGTGTAGTTTAGAGCAAAGAATTAAATCCGTATTTTTATATCGAAAGTTATGAATGTCTTGTAATTCCACTTATTCGGATATGTCATTTCTTTAAAAAAAAAAAAAAAAACGAAAAAAAAAAAAACAACAGAAGATTTATGTCTATAAAACTTGAAGAAAGTATTATATAATGGACATTGATACCATATGCCAAAATCTATAGCATGTAGTTTATACATGTTCATCTCATCATTTTATTGTAATTCTAAAGTTCTTTTATTTGTATTGTTTGAATCAATCACCATCAAGAGATTTGTTAAATACCCGTCAGAAAGGCACAGAAATAAAAACACAGTTTAACTAGATGTTGCATTGCAGTAAATTTTTGAAGCCAGTACATACGGTATCATTTGACAGCTTAATGTACGTTACAAAAAAAATTAAACATGTTTAAATAAACTAACACTAAGCATGACGTCACAATGTGTTCTATATGACGCTCTTACACTTAGCATGACGTCACAATGTGTTCTATAA
>JAVFBX010153307.1:0-15262 GCA_034783855.1 Mopalia kennerleyi
TGTTTTGTACAATGTCTACCCCCCCAAAAAAATTGACAAAATAAAAAAAAATTCCTGCCTGCCTAGCCCAATTTTTTTCAGGCTGTTAGAGGAAACAGGACATTTTTTTTTAGGCCTTAGCTTGCCAGCCATGGGTGAACTAAACCACCTTTGACACCACAGGCAAGTCATTGCCAAAGACAAGACATACAATGCCATCACACATATTGTTAGGCTTTCTGCTGTCTCTTACATGTAGCTCCCTAACAGCACCAGGGCAACATGAAGTTCCCTCTTAATTGCTCACGCTTCAGATTTGGTGCCTGATTCCAAAAAAAAATAAATACTGTTAATATTCGCTTTATAAATGACACAAACTTGTTAATTTTGTTTTTCTTGTGATTTTCAAACAAACTGAACTGGGGAGCCAGTAATTCAACTTACAGAATCAACTTGATACATGTAAAGCTTAAATCAAGGGCTTAGGCAGACACCCGTCCAAAAGGACACCCTGAAGTGGAGAACTGCCTCATTTGGACACCCTGTTTTGAGAAACTTTAACATGCAGGAGATAGGACACCCAGTTACTTAAAAAATGAATCAAAATGACCATTTTGGACCCCATACCTTTGATTTCTGGCTAAGGCCCTGGCTTGTATGTAGAGAAAAAAAATCAGCATGTACATCATGTCCGTACTGGGAATTCATTAAAACATTGGCCATTTTGGTTTGTATTGCAGACATAAATATGTATGATCCAGCATAAGCTATACATGTACAGTGGATGAAGGCATTAGCAAATATGAATTCTTTTCTGTGATTTCACACAATTTTCCAGTTCCCGTCACAAATAATTGGATAATAGTTGAGAAAATTGCTTGATAAAGCTGTTAAATCCTTAGTTCCCACCCAATTATAGGAACAATGGTGAGTTAGCCTTTCCGCTCTTCAAAACTATTACAATGAAAAGCAACGGATGTTGCTATTAATTTAACGTTTTCTCCCATACGTCAAATCGTGATAAAATAGAGGTGAAGACAGAAAATCTAATAGTTATCCAGATAAAGTGGTGTAATTTTCAGCGTTTTAATGCAAAATTGAGCTCAATTAGTTTAGAATGCATAATTTTGGAAAATTGTAAATTTATAATGTACAAATGTACATGAATATTAAAGTGACAAGGATTGAGGAAAAAAGTGCAAAGTGTGTTTTATATGAGTCAAGGCTGGCTTAATAGTGACAGAAACTGGAGTATTCCATTTACACGACTATATTGAGTTCCAAGTTTACCTCAATCACCAATGACCATGAACAGAATTGTACCGGAAAGTGCACCATCATGGGACAGCAACACACGATTTAAGTGATGTACCATGAAGAGGGGTGCAGCAGCCCAACTACCAACTGTGCCTTAGCCCTGCACAGCTCCTTTGTTCCCAGAGACAAAATTTGCGTCCACATTGTTTATAGTTAAATAGCTTGTTTGGGGTTTAACTTACATACACTTATTTGTCTATCCTTCTAAAATACATGTACATGTACAGTGGAAAACCAAGAGGAAACCTCATGGTAGAAGAAACTACCCCTGCAATTGTCAGGTTACTTCATCTGGACTGTGAATCAAGGCTTGGGCAGAGGGGTGTCCACCCATCCTTTGGAGTCCGGACACCCTGAACTGAACAATTCATGTCTCATTTGGACGCCCGGTTTTAAGAAACTTTAACATGCAAGAGATAGGGAAACTTTACGAATTAAACACACAGTGTCTTAAAAAGTAAAGCAAAATAACTATTTTGGACAACACACTTTCTGGATAAGCCTTTCTGGTTACTATGGGGGATACATATACATAAAAGGGGATAAATATAGAAATTAGCCAAAAAGACGTACATGAAATGTTATAGAAATACTCTGATATCAAATTCTAAATTCTATCTATATCAAAAAGTCAAATCAAGATGAGAACTCAATGTCAAGCAATTACCTGTAGGCTACATAACATCATGATGTATGTAGTGGAAAATGTTGAATGAAGAAATCCTGGCTTTATCAATTAGGCTAAAACTTCCAGCGTTGTCAAGGTGAAGTGAAATTGACATGCCAGCTGTGAAATTAGCCCAGAAAGAAATGTGACAATTATCCCCTAAAACAGGCCATGACTTTAAATAAATTTAGAACTTTGGCTGAAATTGATATCCTGTCCAGAAAAATGGGCCAGGCTTAGACAATTCCACTCTGCTATGTAACACAGCCTAAAAATACAGGCACACAAAGACAATGGGAAAAGTATCGGGTTTCGAAAATTCCAGTATTACACATAAAATGAAATTTTAGACAGCAATGTACAAGATTAACTTTTAACCAAACTGGCCAGAGTTGACCCCTTCTCCAAATATCTACATGTACATGAGAAAAGTGCACCGAAATTGAACTTCACAAATAGCATGTTAATACAATGGTGCTTTAAAAAAACATTACTGCAAAGTGGCACACAGAAAGTTACACAATTATAATTGCAACTTATTTTACTATACATGTATGTGCATGTATAAGTGTTAAACCAACTTTTAGTTAGTTTGTTTAGCTGGATTTTAATGTTGCACTCGAAGATATTTCACTTATATGAGGACAAATTGCCCACTTCTTTAAATAAACTCTGCCGTCTGGAACTGCGGTGGAAAACCAAGAGGAAACCTCATTGAAATCGCAAAGTCAGAAGCTAGGACTGGTATTTAGGGCGTAAGTTTTGTGAGATTGTATTTGCAAGGTAAACATCATCAATTAATTTTAATGTTAAAACCTTCTATAAGAATTTAAGATAAATTTACAAAAAAAATATTAAAGAAGCATTGAATTTAGGAATTAGGAGGAAAGACTTCAATACAGTTCATGCAAAACAACAAGAAATTTGAACTTTTTGCCATTAGAAATGATTAAATTTGGAACAGCGACCATGCATGTGAATAATACTTTCTAAGCAAGTTTTCAAAACCTTTGAGAAGTTTAATTTAAGCAACTTCATTTTTTGCCATTTATAACTAGCACAGAAACCCAGCTCAGATAAAAAAAAAAGATAAGTGAATAAAATGACGAAAAGAATAATACTTTGTTCTCTGAATATAGATATTTACGCAGTTACTGGTAAAATAAACTGAATTTATCTTATAAATAATTGATAATTCACTTTCATAAAAGTCTCTTTTCAGTTATTAAAAGGGGTTAACTTTAAAGTCAAATGGTTTGATAAAATAAATTGAAATAGTCAGTGCATTGTAGAGACCTCTAAATACATTACCATGGTAACAACACTTTCTACCAAAACTTTTGTGAGCTTGTTTGTCCACTTAAATATCAATGAATTGGGAGAAGCACCCTGGCCTAGTATAATAAAGGAATTTTTATGACCGCAAAGCAGCAGACTTGTAAATCTGTTGCCCAGGGGCCAGTTTTTACGAGGCGCTTTTAAATTTAATTCTCTATTAGGTTACATCCCACTATGTTCAAGGTGTTTATCCTGATCTACTAGCCCTCTGGCTTAGAGCAGTTTGTTTGAAGAGTAGCAATGCTGTCTTTACTTGGCACTGGGGGAAAATTAACTTTCCAACATTATGGACAAGCTTTTACATCTTGGCTGTGCTAGTGTCAATTATTGTTGGAATACACTGCCGTTATATAAGTGAAATACATTTAACTTAAGTATGGTCATTGGTGTAAAACACAAATAAACCTAATCCATTTTGAGTGATATAACCTGATGTTAGCAACTTTTTCCCCCAGCTGAACCACTCTAAATGTCTACATAAAGCTATTGAATACTGCATATTCTGTTAACCATTTAGAGCAACAACCAAAAAAAGACATGCAAGGAAAATTAGCCTTTTCAATAATCCAACAATCCAAGTTTCAATGATTTACTGGTTGCAGTGAGTCTATACTATTGTATTGTTAGCTTAAATAAAACTTAATTTGATCTTGTTCGTGCTTTTAAAAGAGTGTGAAAGAGAGGGAATGTAAAACCTTACCTTTTCCCCCCTAGGCTTGTGTCAAAATGAACTATATAGATAAAACTGCTAAAAGGCCTAAAAGCTAACGGAACACGCTTTTAATTCAGGCTGAAACGGGTCAAAAGGAGACCATACTTGGAGCTGTGCACATGAAATTTTGTCGTAACTATAGAAACGATAACAATATCTGGGGGGCTAACCGTTATAAATTATTGTTGTAGATTGTGAATACCAATAGAGTGTAATCTGGCAATAAATACTTCACAACTAGGTCAAATAAACGCCCTAATAGCTTTTCAACACTAGTTTACCACTATGGGAAAATTATCATGATTGAAGTTTCTCTAGAAACTTTTCATAGGATTACATTTTTTGGTAGCTGTGTATAGGATTTGAATATTTTTTTTTTTTAATATAAATATTGTCCAGACTTAAGATTCTCATCCAAAAAGCAAAAATAAGTTTCCTTAATTTTCTTGGAACCTACATGTAGATTCTTTTATTCTGTACAATAAAAATACATTTTTTTTTTTCCGGTACAATTTTGTATATAGTAATTTGATTATGATATTGTCTTCTATCAAATACAAAAATAAAACCAACTTTTCAATTGTTTACTAGGGTATCGGTATTGTCCAATAAGAAGATCATTTTAACAATATTCAAAATGCAGAGCCATGCAAATCTTTACCCCTTAATTGAGACATTTCAGTGTAAAGTACAAGGCCGCACAAAATTTTAGAAGTTTTTTACTGAGATATTTCAGGATAATGTGCAGAGTCACACATACTTAACCACTTTCAGATATTTTGGAAAGACTTGCTGAGTCGCACAAAACTTTACCACTTTCAGATTGAGACATATCAGTGTAACATGCAGAGCCACACAAAATTTTACCGCTTTTAGACCGAGACATTTCAGAATAATATGCAGAGCCACACAAAACTTATCACTTTCAAAGTGAGACATTTTGGTAAAATGTGCAGAGCCACACAAAAATTTACCACTTTCAAAGTGAGACCTTTAGAGCAGACAGTGCTCTAGTGGCTTAACTACGACATATGCATTACCACCAACTTTTTGGGGGAGATGTTGAGTGATTTGGGGGGAAACCTCATAAAAACCAGACTGTCCTAACTTAATAGCACTGGAGGAATATTAATTTCCTAACAGACCAGAACAGTTATCATTTCACAATAAGTGTGGCTATTAACAGTTGGAATATATTTTTATTGTCTAGAGAAAGTAAGCTTTGCCTTCCTTCAACAGAATACAAACTCAGGTCTCTGGCAGGGCAGTTAAAATATATCATACATGTTCCATTGTTTTGAGTGAAGTTCCCATCAGCATGGTGGTAAACACAATCCAATCATTCAATCCCAGTACAAAAAAACAAAAACATAAAAAACTGTTGAATGTTCATCAATAATTTAAAATTTTAAAAGGGCATTTCTATTATCAAACAATTGGCTTATGTATGTAACTTTAGGGATGTGTGAAAAATCCTTAATTCAGCATTTTTAGAAATTACTTTGTGGAAATAGGCCCTTTATAGAAGTACCAAAACAGGGTACTCTCCAAAAAGTTTGATCTTAATTGCCATGACAACAACATTGTCATTGTTAACACTGGTTGTCATAGTAATCAAGTCCCATATCAGCTTACAGTCTAGATTATTTTTTTGTTAAAACTACGGTAGGCTACAAGTATGTGATTAATTTGAGAGAAATGGAACGACATATAATATATACTCCGTTCAAACTTATCTTGATGTAATACTGTTGACATACAAAACACTGTACAATTTATTATTTTCGTAATGAAATTGAAACATGAAACTTACATGTACATACACGATTAACAAATCTCTGCTTTGCAAATAAAACTTCTTCGACTTGTAAACCGGCCAGAAAAAAAATTTATGAGGTTTTTCTCTCATTGACATTATTTAATATTCCTGTTGGTGCATGTGGCACTTTGCCCGTAAATCAAGTGACTTTGAACCAAAAATAAATATTTTATGTGAAATGTCTAAACCTGCAAACTCACAGTAAAAAGAATTTATGAGTTTTTGTCATATATTAACATGATACTGGTGCGTGGCAAAGCCTTTGGCAAAATGCCTATCCGGACAAATCAACTTTGAATTAATCTACAATAACTTCCAAGTGATTTCTTAAATAAAGTCACCAATAGCAGAACAAAAATGTAAACTGGAGAGTTTTTGAATTCGAGAATTCAAGGATTATATTTCCTTCACGTCAGATAGTCTTTCAAAAAAAATAATTTAATCCAGAGGATAAAAGGCTGAATAGAATTCTATTCTTCTGGGTATATACAAATATTGTATATATGTGTGTTCCACGAATTGCTACGGTCAACCAATCATATCCAGGGAGATGATTGCCTTACAGTAGACAGATTCACAAAAAAAGAAAAGTCAAAATTTACAAACTCAAAACGACTTTAAGAAGTCAACTATTTAACTTGTAACAGATATACTGTGATTAATAAATTTCAATTGAATTGAAGAATGTAAATTTAAACCGAATTCCCACTTCAGAAACTATAAACAGGTTATAGTTAGTTTACATGTATCCGGGGCAACCAAACATCAGGCAGGGCAAGGCTGTCTCACCTGTCTGTCAACTGAAAAATGAATTAGCCTCATATATTTAAAATACAAACATAATTTTAGTTTATTTCAGTCCAAAACCCATGACCACTGATAACAATAAATCAGGGGAGTTTTTATTATATTTTTCCAGGTTCCTATCCCAAATTGTCTACCCCCTTACGGCTTGATTATAACACAGATGTTGTTATACATTTACATTAATTTGGGCTTTTATTATTTTGCCCACCCATACATTACCCTAGACCCTCCTCTGGTAATGGTAATACATAAGCTTACATGTGCAGATAATGTTTTTATAATAAAAAGTGAATTGTTGACCATATAACAGAATCACCCCTGGAAAAAATGTAAAATTTCTCACGACCACTAATTTTCAGGTTAAAAATTTGTCACCAGATTCTACATATGGCAATTATAGTTTGAAAAAAATGTTAAACATTATGTACTATAGGATTAAATTTTATGCGATAAATTCAACTATTTTCGGTTTGACATCAATATTGAAGTGGGTTTTATACAAAATTATAATAAAATAAAAAATTAAAAAATATTTAATTTTTTTATTTTTTTTTATTTTATATTTCTCACCAGATGTAGGATTTCACGCGACCCACGGTCACATGATTTTCCAGGCCTGGTCGTACTGAAGGGTTTTTCACTTATATGCCGACGGATTGTCCACTTCACACTGTTCCTTGCCTCATTACAGGGGAAAACTGAGAGGGCACCTCACAAGAACCTCCAAAAATGTTGAAAAACCCACCCCAATATTATAAAAATATGAATTTTCTTTGCTGGCAAGATAATTGATTGATTGGGGTTTTATGCCATGCTTAAGGGTATTTTGCTTATATGTTGGCGGACTGGCGGTGTATTCCAACAATAATTGACGCTAGCACAACCAAGATGGGAAGTGTTTCCATAATGCTGGAAAGTTAATTTTCCTCCAGTGCTAAGTAAAGACAGAAGTGCTAAGTAAAGACAGAAGTGCTAATCTTCAAACAAACCGCCCTTAGCCAAAGGGCTTGCTGGCAAGATAAAGATTCAGGAATGAACAAAATAAAATGCATATAGATTTCTTTTCCAACTTGAAAAATACAGTTTGCTTAAACTGCTGCTACTTTGTGTTCAAACTAGTGAGTGAGCAACTTTCAGAAACATGGCATTTTTCAATCTGATAAAAAACTGGCCACTTTGAGCAATTTTCACCCCAATTCAGTCTTCATGCAATTTTCTTAAGCTGCCGCAACAGACAAAAACGTAAATCTAATAGAACGAACCTTACACAAAACAGACAGAAATAACATTGACTGAAAAAATATTAACATAAAATTTTTGAATTTTGACAGTCAATTTCGCCATCACATTAACCAGAAGTAATCCACTTTGGAAATTTTGTCGTCAATTTCTCGGAGCTGTCGGACAAATATGGGAAATGGGAACCTCGTCTTACAATGTATATGACAGAGTAATTGGGCTGAAAATGAAGACGTTGTACTGTTTGACACCGAGGACGAAAATACGAGAATTTTCTTACAAGATTTATGTATGAGAAGAATTGAGGAGAAGGCCAATAACTAATGACAGTATTTCATGCTGGGCGAGTTGCGATATTGTTTCGTAATTTACAGGGGATGTGTCGAGATACAACATAAATTTGGGAATGGCCAGTGACGAATAACCATATTTTCTGACAGGCAATTTGTCAAACAAGAAGAACCTTAGAGAGGAGCTATTCATAACATGTGTGATTTAATAGAAAATTACCCTTTTTCGTCTGACATTCTCGGCTTCGACAAAACTTTCATTTTCTATCAATATTCCGCACAATGTTTTTTGATAGGTTTACATGTCAGTCAGTAACTGGTTTGCTACAAAAATCTAATTTAATCTTCAAGCAATATTGGCTTCGAGTCTCGATAAACAACATGGCTATATTTCAACAGCTATCCCTTAGAATATCTGTCAAGGAATTAATTTGTCATCAAAATGAAAACCGAAGATACCAATCTGGGGTCCATGTTGTGTCGACAAACTGACATGATGGATAGGGCTGTCTGAAATGCTATTGAGTTAATTGGCCGACAATATGTGGTAAGTCGATTTTCATATAACCAATCCTCTTTTAGTCCTGACTAGCAACTCTTGGAGAAAAAATAAATTTTATTTTTTTATTTTTTTACAAGAAATAACAGTGTTTAAAAAGTCGTTTTTTTATATTCATGGTGTCAATTTGTATAAAATAGGTCCATGTGTTATTACCAGAGGTTTAAGTTTTAGGTGATAATTTCTTTAATTTCTTGCCAAACATAGGATTTCACACACCTGTGGGTCGCATGATTTTCCAGGGGTGTTTGTTATCTTATGTGTTGTGTTGGTAAGAAATTTGACATTTTATCCAGGAGCGACTTGAACAGTTGCATGATTTTCCAAAGGGTGTAAACAGTCTGGTATATCAGTTTTTGAAATTATCAAGAAGCTATACAAATCACTAATTTATAAGAGTCATATATAATCTTTCAGATATTGCAACGAATTTATTGATATTTGGCACTGACCTTTTTCTTTTTTCTCATCATGACCTTAACCCCATCCACAGAAACCGTCAAGGTCACTTTTTTCTTCTTAATGGCTTTTGCTTTAAATTCATACTGCAAAGAAATTGAAAAGGAAATAAAACATCAACCAATTTTATCAACGAAATATTAAACAAACTTAAATGTAACAATATTAGGCATGAAATAAGAAAGAAAGTGTTGACACTGAAAATCAATATATTGAGGTATAAATCAAATAGTTATAACAGGAACCAGAGTTGAACCACCCGTTGATATAAGAGATCCTTGCACTGAAGATACAGAAGTAGGTTTAATTTTTTGCACCCCAAAAAGGGCAATGAAGGAGAAAGACCAGACGACTGTTCACCAAGGTGGAAAATCAAGTCCGTCAAGCAGCACCGAAATGTTCTCATTTGAATACCTTATTTTTTTTTCTCATCCAGGAGAAGATGTTTAAATAATAAGATGCTGAAGAAGGTTAACAGAAGTTTTTGGACAGCTTGACTCTGCCATCAATCTCAGGGAGGAATTCTACTTACGCAATGTCATTGCCTTATACTGCCTAGTGAAACTCTTAAGATAAAGAAACCCAATTTAACAATGTCACTGATCAATGGTCAAGTCCAGTGGAAATCAGCACGTCATAAATCCCTATTTGGAGTAATTTTGCTGTCAAAACTTTACATTTTCCTATCTTTCCCGTGTTAAAATTAAGAATTTCTACCTGACATTTTAACCATTTTTAGAAATCTGCCTGTTGAAAATGACAGGTGGATGGGTCTGTAACTTTGACTATATAATTGTCAAGTCTTTCGTTTGTATGATGTTTTACAGCTTTAACGATGTACTTAATATTATTTCATTCATACAGTGGCATGCAAGCCAAATGAGTGAAAGAAACCACCCTCTAAGCCGCGGTCAAAGGTAACACAGGGCAATCAAGAGTCAAAATAAGACACAACAGAGCAGATCATTGCTGTATTCACAAACTGTTATACGACAATCAAATATCATACGCTATGTTGATGCCTAAACTTATAGTTTAACAACACATGCTGTAACTTTGTCCCATATTTTTATTTTGCTGTACAACTTTTTATGACAGTGGACCTGCTTTTTGTTGCCCCTCAGCGCTGATTGTGAGGGCACCAGGGCCACAGGCTGTTTCTGTGTTTAACCGCCAGCATGTTCAAATCTAGTTTGTTTTTTTTGCAGGTGGTTGGAGAGAGCTTCATGTTACCCTGGTGCTCTCAGAGCTGTGTCAATGTTGTGTCCTGTTATTGTCCTTTATTTGTCCCGTCTTGTCTTTGTTTGTTGCCAGTGGTGTCGAGGGTGGTTTCCTTCACACATTGGGCTGGCACGTTGTCATATAAGTGAAATACCCTTGAGAACGACGTAAAACCCCAATCAAACAAACAAATCTAGTTTTTGGGTCATGATCATGAGTAGGCTAAAGAAGAGATAAAAAACATGCCAGTAATTGTTCAGTTGATTGTTATGTTTATCATGTAAGAGACATTAAGTATAGGCATGGGTGGTGAAACAGACATTCAAAATTACTTTCTGTCCCTGACAGACATGCATGTATAAAATGATCTAAAACTAAACCTATTATCAATGAAACCAGAAAGTTTTTCTTCTCTCTGTAAAGTGCTTTTAATCGTAATGGATGCGTAGTTGGTTCGCTGAGTATACATCTGTTGCCTTTAAAATGGCACCCATGAGGATAAAGCAGACAGCTTAAGTATCGTTTGCTCAAGTGAGAAATCAGACAGATCACAGGCATCACTACACATGTCTCACTTGAATCTTGGAAATATCTTCAGGGGCATGTTACACAAAACCATCTAATGTTAATCTTAATTGTCATGACAACCAGTACTGAAGGTATTGTGTGAGTGTCATCATGGTAATTATGATTAACTTGTGCTACTTTACCCAGGACTTGCTTTTCTACACGTAAAGATGGTTTCCAATATAAAAATTTTACATAGATTTAAAAATGACTGTGTAGTGAATAATCTGTTATAGTAGCATGTATCTTTAAAATTGTCCACTTCTCACAGTTCGTTGCCTAATTAGGATGGAAAATCGAGAGGAAATCTCATAAAAACCATCCCAGACATTGCTGTAGCCACATTGTGTGACTCCCAGGGATAGCTACTTGTCAACAGACGGACTCAATCCCGTGAACAGGAGGCCTACACCAAAGTAGGATTTATAAGCACACACGTTCACAACTAAGCCATGGCCTCCGTCGATATCAAGAAGAAAACATTCAATTTTAATAGAAATATGCAATCTCAATATGTGAGGAAAAATATTCAATTTTGAATTCTTGAGTTTATAACAAATTGAGTTTTATTTGACCTCTATAACAGGGAAATCAAGAGGTTGTTGTTGGTACAGTTGAGCTGGAAACTCTTAGCGCAAAGGAAATGCCAGAATGGCAGAATCACCCCATGGGTTTCCACTTGGATCATCTGGTTTCCTTCATCAACTAATAGTAGCACTGCCCTAAATTCTAATGCATGTGAAATAATCTTGATCACACCTTAAAACACAAATTACTCAAACAAATTGCATAATTTTCCCATTACCACTATAACCAAGTACTTCAACACTTTATCATTTTTTCGATTTTGAATAAAAAGACAATAATAGTTTAATAAGGTTCAATAACCAAAACAAACGTCTCTCTCCCAAAATAAACCGTTCAATTTTACTGAAGGAGAAAATGTAAGATTCAACAGACAGAGCAGAAATAACAAAACAGCTTGACGTTTTTTCGATCAAAAGTATCCCTTAAAAGTTAACGAAGGAGTTACACTGAGCATCCATCTCTGCCTCCAAAAAAGGCACTCAAGGGGATAAAGCATACAGCTAGTGTTGTTCACCGAGGTGACAAATCAGACAGACTCTCAGGCTTCACTAAACATGTCTGATTTGAATGCTAAATCTATCTTCAAGAGTTGGCTGTTTTTTTCTTGGTTGGTTGTAAAGGTCTTAAAGTAAGATAGAGGCCAAGAAAGCCTTTGGATCGTCAAGAAGACCTTCATCTACAATGGTGTACAATGCTAGAATAAATCGTGGTGCTTTGTTCCTAATGTTTACCATTTATTTATAAAGTTTAATATCTACGGTCCACCAAGTTGCCCGCAGAAGCATATTATATGCACCAAGTCCAAACTAAGATAAAAATAAAATGAATTTCTTCCATTATTTTTATTTGGATAAAAACTGTGTAACATTTCATATAACTTCAATTTTGTAAAGCATATATGACAAACACACAAAATATGTGTTATTTATTATATTCTCAAATGTTTATTTGTTTGATTGGGGTTAATACTCGAGGGTATTTCACTTATATGATGTTGGATTGCCCATTTCACACAGGTCCATGCTTAAATACAGTGGAAAACCTCTTAAAAACCACCCCTGTGCCCGGATTGCTGTAGCTACATCATATGTTACTCACTCATACAGGGGCTTAGCCAGAAATCAGAAGTAGGGTGTCCAAAATGGTCATTTTGCTTCACTTTTCAAATAACTGGGTGTCCAATTTTGACCGTTCTCCTATCTCTTGCATGTTAAAATTTCTTAAAACATGGTGTCCAAATGAGGAAAAATATTCACTTCAGGGCGTTCACTTGGAAGGGTGGACGGGTGTCTGCCTAAGCCCTTGACTGACTAAATTACAACAGAGCTTCATTTTAGAAATGACTTGAATTGGGTGAAAAAGACTTTAACAGAATTTGTGAAACATTCAGTTTCCCACAAATGAGGAATCACTACCTTGGTACTAAATGGTCAAAAAACATATACTCACCTAGCAGTTTGTGGCATTTCTTTGACAAAAATTCCAAAGCTTCATGTATTTCTGGTTCTCTCCCTTGAAAATGTTCGTCTTTTCGTGACTTGCTGATAGAAAGGCTTTTACTTTGACGAAGTTTTTGACTTTTGCGATACAACTCTACATTTTTTTTTATTGATGAGCCATCGCCTAGTCTTATTTGCCCCCATTCATGATTGGCAGCGTTCACAACAAGACTGACTGGTTGATGTCCATTGTCTTCCACTAAGGTTATCCATTCGGTAAAACTGTCTGGTTGTTTTGTCCCATAAATGCACTTGTCATTGGTAAGTACCCACAAATCTGCAACGATATCCTTCCCCAAATGGACTCTCAACTTTTCGAGGAGAACTCGCCCGGGGTCTAGACTAGGTGTTCGCTCATAAATACACTGAGCAGGACTGTTCGTGCTATCACTAGACACTGTCCCACTCTGCATCGATATCATGATGATATCTTCTAAAATAGAAAATCAACCCATTTTTTTATTATGTTGGACTTTGCATTCTAATTTGTTTTGTTTGATTGGGGTTTAATGCAATAAGGTAGTTAATGTTATTTTACTTATATGACAGCCCACTTCAAGGTTTTGTTTCTTATATATATCAATAAGTGTATCGACAGAGCGATTTAAAACAATAAACACAGCCATCATAAGGGCCACTAACCAGGCTATAAAACAGCAAGATTACACTGTTTTCATTCACACATTCGGATTCTAAATTCCCGACCCAGCCGGAGCAGTGTGACTGAATCAGACTACTGACTGGGGCAGTGTGACTGAATCAGACTACTGACTGGGGCAGCATGACTTAATCAGACCACTGACCAGGGCAGCGTGATTTAATCAGACTACTGACTGGGGCAGCGTGACTCAATTAGACTACTGACTGGGGCAGCGTGACTTAATCAGACTACTGACCGGGGCAGCGTGACTTAATCAGACTACTGACCGGAGCAGTGAGATTTAATCAGACTACTGACCAGGGCAGCGTGACTTAATCAGACTACTGACCGGGGCAGCATGACTCAAACAGACTACTGACTGGGGCAGCGTGACTCAAAAAGACTACTGACTGGGGCAGCGTGACTTAATCAGATTACTGAGTGGGGCAGCGTGACTTAATCAGACTACTGACTGGGGCAGCGTAACTTAATCAGACTACTGACTGGGGCAGGGTGACTAAATTAGACTAATGACTGGGGCAGCGTGACTTAATCAGACTACTGACCTGGGCAGTGTGACTTAATCAGACTACTGACCGGGGCAGGGTGACTAAATTAGACTACTGACTGGGGCAGCGTGACTTAATCAGATTACTGACCGGGGCAGCGTGACTTAATCAGATTACTGACCAGGGCAGCGTGACTTAATCAGACTACTGACTGGGGCAGCGTGACTTAATCAGACTACTGACCTGGGCAGCGTGACTTCATCAGACTACTGACTGGGGCAGCGTGTCTTAATCAGATTACTGACTGGGGCAGCTTGACTTAATCAGACTACTGACCTGGGCAGCGTGACTTAATCAGACTACTGACCCGGGCAGCGTGACTTCATCAGACTACTGACTGGGGCAGCGTGTCTTAATCAGATTACTGACTTGGGCAACATGTCTTAATCAGATTACTGTCATTGCACAGAAACAAACAAAATACAGTTAAATTAACTACATTTTTTTCACAAACTGAGAATCAGCAACCATACTGCTCTCCAAAAACAAAAAACGATTTTCACAACTGAGGAAAAATCCTTAAGACTGAGAGAGGAAAAATATTACAAGATTTTAAGATGTATCTCTTGGAACATGTCAACTATTGATAGCTGGTTAAGATGTATGAGGAAGCGCTTTACTTAGCACTGGAGGAACATTAATTTTCTAATAGAGTAAAACACTTCTCATTTTAAGGTTGTCGATACACTGCTGTCAAATAAGTGAGATACCTTTGAGGATAGACTTCATCACCAATAAATCAATGATACCCCCCTTACACAATGATATCCCCATCACACAATGATACCCCTCACACAATGATACCGCCCTCAAACAATGATACCCCACTCACACAATGATACACCCCTCACACAATGATACCCCCCTCACACAATGATACCGCCCTCCCACAATGATACCCCCCTTCACACAGTGATACCCCCCTCACGCAATGATGCCCCCCTCACACAATGATACCCCCCTTACACAATGATACCCCCCTCACACAATGA